>JAOTRC010000034.1:20672166-20682476 GCA_027497675.1 Cyprinella lutrensis
AATGACCGAAAAGTTATTGTCATTTTAATTTCTTTTTAAACAGGCCCCCCACCCCCAAACTACAACAAAACAAAACTCAACATGGACCTGTACATAAGGGTAAACTGTAATTATTGCTCAACCTTGTCAGCTGTACCTTGTTCTCACAATAACAAAAACACTTAACAATATTAAACTTGGATGCAGGGTACAGCTGACAGGACCATGAGGGTAAATAAGCTTACTAACACCCCTCATGGACTTGTCAGCTGTACCCCGCTCTCTTCCTGTTCCTGGCTGCACTCTGCCTCAAAGATAATTCGGTAAATATCAAATTTCACTCTTTCCCTCCTTCTATATGTGAGATTTTTGATTTTTGGCAACAGGCAACGGAGGAAAAGTTCATCTGGGTCTTCAGATGCTGGTGGAGGATTGGATGGTGCTGCCTCTGCCCTATCTAGAGCTGAGACAAGATCTTTCTCAAAAAAGGAGAGTTTCTCAGCCCCCCGATGCCTTTTTGAAGTGCCCTGTGTAAACTTTTCTTTCTCCTGTCTTGGTTGCTTTCTGCTGCTGATTGGATCAAGCTGGCTGCTGGTTGGATCAAGCTGGCTGCTGATTGGATCAAGCTGACTGCTGGTTAAATCAAGCTGGCTGCTAGTAAAATCAAGCTGGCTGCTGGTTAAATCAAGCTGGCTGAAGGTTGGATCTAGCTGGCTGCTTGAAGTCTGTAGCTGGATTGTCACAGGATATGGCTGGATGGCTGGCTCTCCCTGACCTGGTGACTGTCCAAACCCTTGAGGCATGTTTCCACTAGTGCTTCTGAACTCCATAAAGGGGGCGAGGAAGCCCATGATGGCACTATATTTCCAAGGCTTAGCATGATCAGCTGCTGAGCCACTTTTTTTGTTTTTGTTTTTATTCATTTCCCTCCTGTATACACACGGAGGTTTTTCCATTTTTTTTGCATTCTTCAACTACAAAAAAACCCCACATATATATGTATGAGCACACAAATATGACACAAATATTACTTTTATGAAAATGTATAACAAAGTATGATCAGATGCAATGAGTAATCATAGTATAGGCCTATTTTATTCTGTGATATGTTGCAATAGAATGTTAATATCTGTGTACAGATACAAGATATACTGAATATTTCATAAAATACATATAATATTATTTGTCCATCAGTATACAGTACTGATGTAATAGGTTGTACAGTACAGTAATAGGTTATTTATATCTAGTATACATTGATTTCAATAACATTATGGAGTATATACACATGTAAATGGGGAGTGTAAATAGCACTAAAATATTAGAAAGGCCACTATAGTACGTTAACTTAGGTTTTGTTTACTGTCTCTGTCAAAAAAATAGTTAATTGTACAGACTATTCAATCATTTGAACCTACTTGGAATCCCCACGATCGCCGAAACTCCTTTCCACGCATCATTCTTTTTATTTATGTCCCTGGACTCCCTGTACGTGGGCAGAGACATATCAAACAAAATTGGAAAATTGCTAACCGCAAGGATCAATTTTTCATCCATCTTTAACCAGCGTGCACTAAGGCCCAGGGGCTGAGTAGAAGGATCACGCTCCACTCCTATTGGTTGTCGCTCGCGAAAATCGCTCTTTATTTGCATAAAGTTAAAAATTTCTCAACTTTTGTCGCTTGTCTCTTGTCGCTTGACACGCCCCATCTAGTCGCCAACGGTCGCTGTCGCACGTGTCGCCGGATGTCGCCCGCTCACCATTGAAATGAATGGTATCGCGTCGCTTGGTCGCGTGTAGTGTGAACGGGGCTTAAGTTAGCAAATCAGTCATCATCATACGTTCTTGTTCAGAAAGTCAAAAGAAGAGAGGGCATACAGAGACACCTGGTGGACAAGAGCTGTAATTAACCTACCTCAATGTTCTGTTTGATCCTGAATGGAGTGACACTTTTGGGGATGCAAACGACACCCCTCTGTATGTGCCATCTATGAGACAAAAACAAATCCAAAAATGCATAATGGACATCTACTAAAAATACTAATATAACATTTGCTAAGAGTTCTGGAGGAATCCCTTTTTATCAGTAAACGTGAACCTATATTCTTGCATCTGTTCCCTCACTTGTTGATGACCTGAGCAGGACTCTTGTTATAGCGCTTGGCCATACCGACCACTCTTGGATCATCCAGCAGAAAAGAAGCTAGCGATATAAAGAAGCTAACAAACACAAGAAAATGCTACCATTACATACTGCACAGAAGTTACCTTTTGGGCTGTTTTGAACATTTTTATCAGCTAATGTCTGTTTTTTCTGACATATGATGAGGTGGGAAGGGGTTTACACACCTGTCCCGGGGCACTTTTCCATGTTCCTAGGCCCACCGATGGCATCTGCTGACCCGTGGAGAGAGTGATCGTTTCTGTCATGCTTAAATTAAAATATGTAACAAAAATGAGACATTTTTAGAGTAGCAAAACTAATTACAGACCTTTTGTTAGGCTAATTATAAAAACTAGGCTAACTAAATAAAAACATATAGTTATTCTGATAAATACATAGTATTAATGGTTGAATGTTGTAATTTAATTTCACTGTAAAAATGAATATGCTTTATCTAATCAATAAAATTGTGGCAACATTACAAGTAATATTATTTATTCAATTGAACAAATTAGAATTGGGTAATAATTAATCAAATTATTGCTTAAAAGTTAACCATCTAAAATGAGTAAAGTTAACACCAAAAAATTAAACAAAAATATCTGAATAATAGACAGACGTCAAAGATTAATTAAGAACTCTTTAGTTTAAATGGCCAACATTGAAGACACCTGATGTTCATAAGCAGAATCACTGAAGGAGAAAACTTTAATTTTATAACAAACCTAAAACAAACACTGATCACCATAATGGTGACTTAATTTTTTTTTTTGGGGTGGGGTGGGGGGTATTTCAAATGGTTAACTTTTAAGGAATTAATTTGATTACTCAATTCTAATTTGTTCGATTTAATTAATAATATTGCTTGTAATCTGTTGCAACAATTTTTTGATTAGAGAAAGCATATTCATTTTTACAGTGTTGTTTAGATAAGCAGTATCTGAACACAAAACTAACATAACATAAACATTAACTTTTTGTTTTTCTAAATTGAACATACAAAATTAAAAAGTTGAAAATATTTAAAACATTTTACATAGCAGAATGAAAGATTTAGTTCAAATCTTACCTTTCCAGTATGCAGACTTAGACTGACAGTTACAGAGATGTATAACCTAAAGTCAAAGTCTTTGTTTACTCGTTTCCTAAAAGGCTTGAACAATAACCAAAAGCCATGCGCACAGCTACAGCTATCTGATGAACATTCGGACGTACATTCAGGCAATCTGATTTAATCTTGCTCAACGGCATGGTGTCATTGTTTGTCAGTGTGGCTTTGGGGGGAATGGAGTTAATGAAATGACTTGAGTCAGGCAACGGCACCTGTTTATTCTGGATGTTTTCACAATGGAGCCGTAGCCTATATCAAAACATTTTAGAGTCAGTCACATTCTGGCATGCTCAGGTTTAGTGCTCTCAGCTGTCACGGCCCTCCCGCTGGACAAATATAGAGCCAACGAATTATTACTGTCTGCCTCATGACTGCTCCAAGTGTTGTGACCTGGCAGTGCGCTCGACTCAAGGCCCACTCCACTTCCCTTATGTGGTCAGGCAGAAGAAATGTCTTAGTCACCTTACAGAAGGGGAAACCCCTGCTAACCCCTGAAGACTATTATTGATTGTGGACTCGGTAGTCTAGCACCAATGGCTCATTTTAAAGTGAGGGTACTCTCTGAACGGTTGTAATACATATAATATGTGGGTAGTGTGTGGTGTACACCTCATTGGGTATGTGGCATTGGGAGGTGGAGTTTAATTAGAAAAAAAAAAAATCCGAAACTTTTATTGATGATAATGATTGATTAGTGAATATTAATTATGATGTGAAAGCTGTGATTACAGTTAAATAAAATCGAATTTTGACAAAACTTTTGTAGGAGCCATTTACACAGAACATGCTTATCTATCAAAAACTAATATTTATCAAAAACTAATATTGTAAGCTTTAATATTGAGAAGTTTTAGGGCTGGGTGATATCGCAAAATATGTTGCTGATATGATACACACTGTATTATATTTAGCCTAGCTATAGCTATTATATTTATTCATTTACCCAGCAAGTAAGTCAGTGTCACTTTTACTGGGCAATGAGCATGACTGCATGAAATAACTCGCATTGCAAAGGAGAGATATTTTATAGGCTGATATGGACAATATTCTCTGCATGTCATGCTGGGCGCCGCAATTTTAAATTAGTCATTTATGCTTCTTCAATTATGTGGTGTTAATTATCTATTCAGTCTCATTGAGCTTAATTGGTTACAAATTACAAGACAGAAACGGTGCAAATAAAATTTTGATAGCCTGCAAGTATAGGCCTATTGATAGACTTCCTTGTTGTTGTTGTTGTTGTTTCTCCAATTTTTGACCTGACCTACCATTTAGTCTTTTTCGCACGCATCACCTACAAGTGATTGATTGACATCCGTTGTCAAACTCTCTCCATTGACAAGTTGTGAAAACACTATTACAGTGTTTTTCTTTTGCTATTTGAGCAAATGGAAACACAATATTCAATGTCGTCTCTCATTCACCACTATAGAAGTTTAACCAACTATGACTTCCGCTTCAGAGAAACTCGGAAAAGGGTCATTTTTTGGTTGCTTTAAATCAAATGTCATAAAGCTGTTATTAGTATAAACGCATCAAGAGAGTCCGCACACTCTACCAAAGAAGAAGTCAACAAATGCGAGATAAAAATAATATTTTACTGAAAAAAAGGGGCAATAATGCTGTGATTCACATGATTGGTTTGGTAACTCATTAAAAAAGACTTTTTTTTCAAATCCCCAAGGAAAACCACTTGAGAAAAAGCTTTAAAAAGCTTTCAGGCCACTGAAATAGTGGGCATGAACTGTCGAATTCTTTTGTGCTTGTAGTTTACACAGGCTTACATAATCCCAAAATGTCTTAGGGGGGCCAGCTCATTTACATGCACTGTATGAACTCCATAGAAAACTGAACATCAATGCTAATTTCTTAGCTCACAGTAGAGGAATGCAGTGCAGTTAATAAAGCTCATGTCTATCTAGACCCATCGAGATATGCACCATCAGATGTTTAGTTATGCTTAATGATCACAGAGAGATTTTACTTTGTCAGCAGTACACATCAACGGGACTTTGAATCAGACTTCGACTTTATGAAGAAATAATTGAATTAACACCTATTACCTATTAACAGTCCATTGACAGAGAATGGTCTGATTCACTGGGTAATTTCAGAGGGATGAGGATCATTCATTTCTGAGTCAAGCGATGTGGCATGTATGAGCAATTTTTTTCAGACATGTCCACATAATGAAAGCATTCTCTATTCATATCACTTAGACTTAATGTATTTAAAATAGATAAAGGTAAACGTTTTGCCCCAACTATGATACAAATTCAAAACTGTAGTCCAGCATTTATCTGTGGATTCGAAACCTTTGCTAGTCGTTACAGTATAACGGCATCTGTATAAATGCTATAAATACGTTAAAATGTGGATTTGTTGTCAACATTCTGATTTTGCATTGACATTTGTTTCCCTTGTGTGCCCAACATCGTCATGTCAATTGGAAAGCTGTCAGTCTGTCTACAATTCATTCAGTCAGAAACAGTGATCATTATTATTTTCCTTTTCTGTCAGTATGTTTGGTTTATTACTTGTTCTTGTAAATCATTCATAAAGCACCAAATATGTAAACCGCTGCTATTGAAAATGAAAGAGTTCAACATCAACAGCATGGCACGCACACACACACACACACACACACACACACCCTTACAGGCCCGGATTCTCTCTGAATCACAGGAATTTAACATATTGATGTATCCTCCCAATGGATACAGGGAACAGGATTTATACATGAGGACAGAAGTCATAAACATGAGACATTTCAAATCTGACATTCAAATTCAAAACAGTGACTGAATGTCCAAAAGTCCTGTGAGTACATAATGAAACTATTTTACACCAGTCTTTAAAAAGCTTGTGATCTTCCATACTTTCAATGTAACACAAATACAGTAATGGCTGTATAAGAGATATCCAAGATGGATCCCTGGAGAAATGAAAATTGTTGCTTATATCAAAATACTGTTACTCAAATGCTGTTGTTACTGTAGAAAGATGGTACATCACAAATCCACTGAAAGGAGGCTCTGTGCTTTAAATCTAAACTAAAATATAGACAACAATTGCAGTTTATTTGACATTGCGCACATTTAAAAGTGTAAAATACTGAAACCTTTGTAGTAAAAAGCTGTTCAAATCAATCCCTAATAACTTCATTAAAAAGTTTGCAATAATTGTAGCTGTGGTTACTGAACAATGAAGATCTGTATTTATCACAGTTCTCAGTTTCACACGGACCAATCTTCAAACGCTAATCAACATTAGGTAACATAGCTTTTCATTCAATGCAAATGATATTTTCATCTTAATATACTGAGACTATCATGCTGCACTTTGGAGGATGCTTGCGTTTCTTCTAGTGTATGAGATGGTGTGTATAATAAAATAAACAAATGAGCATTTTTAATAGCTATTTGCTTCAAAGATTATTCAACAATTATCTTGTCCAAATATTTTTTTCCGTGACACAAAATGAGTTATTTAGCAGAATGACCCAGCTGTTCTTTTCTATACAATGAAAGCGAGTTTTGACAGTCAAATTCTAAAAGAAAACATCCTGACACGAGGAACAGACCACAATTTGCTTTTCACTGAAACTTCCTTGCTCTCAGTTAATAAAACAATGAAGAACTGTTTATATTTAATAAAAAAAATAAAAGAATTGTCAGACCAAATCATAAAATAGTAAGCACATTTGACCAAGACAGTCTAGGTAAGGGGTCTCAAACTCAACTGAACTGGGGGCCGCTGGAGGTATAGTCTGGGTCAGGCTGGGCCGCATTAAGTAAGGACAAAATCAAATCAAGACATAACATTATTTAAAAAATCAAAATATACTCATTGACTAATTTTGTTATGAAGTACAGATGTATGTTTGCATAGAATTCATTTTGAACGCTATATTATGTGCTTCCAAAATCTGAGGTAAATTATCCATTATAGCTTGTGGCACAGTCACATAATGCCTTTGAACTTCGACAATCAGTTCCTCGTCGTCCATGTTTGGTGATTAAATATTCATGGCACGCAGAACTTCCATCCAATGAGATCTCTCTGTGGGCGGATCTGTCAGCCGCGACGTCGCAGAAATAGGGACCGTTTCTAAATTAGAAACTTCCCGTGTCGCCGTCGCTTCTGGTTAGGACAAAAACTCTGATTAACATGGAAAAGATACCTTTTATCGCGTGTCGCGGCGTCGTGTGTAGTTTGGACACGGTGTTATAATTAAAAACTGGTAAAGGTTTGTTTTTGACTAAAAATTTAAAAAATATATACAATATTTCTCATGTACATCTCTCATAAGCAGTGGTATACCGTATTTAAATACTGTACAAGGTCATGTGACAAAAATTGTTCAGGGGAATGTCCTGAAATACTAAACTCTTCTCTGTCTTTGCAGTGACCCATGAACACCTGAAAGAGCGGAGTTTGTTTGGCCTGCCCCCTCCCCCGCCTGGGGCCAACCCCTCAGAGTACTATCACCTCATCACCAGTCACCGCAGCCCTTACGGAGACCTGCTCATGCAGACGGGGGCCGCGGCTACTCATCTCCCTGACTACATGAGCCCAGTGGACAGTGAGTTATTCTCCACGAGTTTTTAGGTTTAGTTAACGATAACAACCCTGCCCAGTACAAACAGCAAACTAATTTTCTTTACTCTGCAGAAAATTGTGTAAAAAAAAAAATAATAGACTAGAAGCTTTCCACATCAAAGAATAAGTCTTTCGATCTTCACCTGTGTATAAAACATGACTCACGTGGCAATCGGCTGTAAACATGAGCCATCTCAACAATTTACGAGGCTTTTCTGTTACGGCCTCTAATTCAGATTGGGCTGCAGGTGTGATGTTATAAGTAACATTCGACTTCCCTCCAACATTACCTTAAAAGGGAAATACAGTGTTTGGAGGAGGCATCTTTTTTTGCTGTGGCTGTAATGCCAGGTCTTTCATCTCTGCTCTTTGTTTTCAAGGATGTGTTATGGCAGCTATGTACCCCCGTCTGCTTCTTTGTAATGTGATCCAATTAGTCATGTAATGGACTGGTGTATGTTCTTGATCTTGTAAGGTACTGATTACTCCTGGCTATATAATGTACCATTGTTAAAAGATGCCCAGAGGATCACGATTGCATGTCGTTGCGTAATCTTTAGGGGTGAACCAGGGCGAGTAGGTTGCAGGTCTCACGGTGCCAAGCAGGTTTTCGGCTCTCATCCAGAGTTTAGGGGAGATATACAGTGTTGTGAATGGGTAACTCTGTGAGAGAGGATGAGGGGGAAGTTAGTGTAGGGTGTCTGCTCAGGAAACGTGCGATTGTAAATAATCAAGCTGGCACGCACTCTTGCCTTGATCCAGTCCAGCCACCCACAGTAACTCTTAGTGCCACAAATCCACACTTTTTCAAGTTTTCAATATTGTACTGTATAACATATGTTTATTTTATTTCAAGTAACATTTTTTATGGTTTTACATTTAGTTGGCTATAATTACCCTGGCCAGTACAAATAGCTAATTTGAAAGTAATCAGACTGCCACTCACTCTTGCTATGATCCAGTTCCGCCACACACAGTAAATCTTAAGGTCCATAACCAAAATCCAATAACTACAAGTGAAATCAAAAAGTGAACTGGTGTGACGTCATTTCGAACAAAATCAGGCCAAAGTGAAGTTAGTTTGGAGTTGTATTCTGGAGTTCAAAACAGCTTCCCAAAGTGAACTTCTTGCTCCGGCTGATGAACACCTTCAAGCTACCATTGGTCCGTACCTATTACGTAATAGGTTGGTGTAATACGCAGGTAAAAACATAAACACACTAGAGAGCTGCTTTATAATAGAAACTGAAACTGTAGTTCAAATTGAAAGTGATATTGACACTGTTTTGACACTGTTTTGTGGATTGAACATATCCACATCGCTATGATCGGATGCTTTCTTAACTGCTGTTTTCTCACTATTGTAATTTTTGTTGTTGTTGTTTTTTTGTATTGAAATGAAAGTGCGTAGCACATCTTTACATGTTCGTTTAAACACTGCTCCAAACAGTGTAGTATTTTTAACTTATTTTTACCCCTAAGGCCGTGTGTCCACCAAAGCATTTTTAGCCAGCTGAAAACACCAGACGCTCTGCTGAAGACCCCAAGCTTTGGGCGCTTGAGAGCGTTTTGTCACCGCGGCGTTTTTTTTTTTTTTTTTTTTTTTTTCCATTGAGACGTTTCATTTACTTGTAACTGATTTCGCAGATAGTTTGTTTCATACTAAAACTGTATTTTTCATCCATTTTGTTCGGTTAGCTCTGCTGGTTGATGTCGTTGTTGTTTTGACAGTTGGTCAGTGTGGTTTAGTCCCACCCCTCCTCTACTGTGATTTGACGGCTGGGTAAAAAGTGACAGTGATGAGCTAGTGCTGGGCGGTATATCGGTTCATACCGAAAACCAGTGTATATTTTTGTTACGATGTTCATTTTTAATATACCGCCATGCCAATGTATTACACGACATTCGGAACGAATGTAACGCTGCGCCGCCAACACCGTTTCAGACGGACCCTTTACAATTTTGCACTTCTAAGCAGCGACGGTGAGGCGAGGGTAAATCAGACAGCAATGCTCTGGTGTTACGTTACAGGGAAGGTGGATGCTGCAGAGCTATGGCGTTATTTTTCTGTCAAATGTCGAGAGCAGTATTGTAGCGCAATAGGCTTTATGCACAACTTACTTCCGCATTCTCTGTAAAACGGGTCTCGTCGCTTCCGGTCCAGATCTTTTATATGTGCTTCATGATTTTTTTTTTGCGGTTTTAATCAAGATAACTTAAAAGGAGCGATCAAACATTAGCATAACCAATATCCCTCACATGTGCAGATTGATATTTAAACGTTTTATATTGTTTATTCTTCACAGTAACTTTAGATATTTAAATGGAATAAAACACCAATAACGAAGTAAAATAGGTAGGTTAGCTGATTACCCAACAAATCCATAGATATCGTAGTCAGTTCTTACGGCCGTTAACACTTTCTCTGACAAGCGGATGCGATGAGACCCGTT
>JAOTRC010000034.1:20709007-20719711 GCA_027497675.1 Cyprinella lutrensis
TATATACATGCATGTGTGTGTATTTATATATACAAAATAATTATACACACTACACACACATATATTACATAAACACAAACTTTTATTTTGGATGCGATTAATCGCATCCAAAATAGCTGCATTCATAATGCACAGTAGTGCCTATATTGGTCTGAACACCCTTGTTTCTTACTTTTTCCCCCAATCTGGGGATTGTGCAAATGTCATTTACAATGGCAACCGATGCACTGGGTAATGAATGAACAAACTGATCTGATTTTGTCATCTTCTAAATGACAGTTTAATAAATCAATCTAAAAGACTGGATCTGAAAAACAATCCAGAACTGTGTGCAGTGTTAACACAGCCTAAGCACTTCTGAGACTGTTTTTATTCCTATAAGACCCAGTGGTACAGAGAACTACAAATTATGCGTATGCAGTATTCTTTAGTCACCACCTGCTGAGGGACGTGGCAAGAAAATGAATGTGAAATAGCAATGAAACAAACTTTCTCCTCACCAGGAGGGTTGAAAATGACAATGTACTCCAGTAATTTCTCCATTTCTGTCTCCAGAGATGCAAGACTGATATGCCCATTTTGATCCAGAGAGATCAGGAACTGCACCATTAGATGAAGGAAGGCTTGGCACTTTAAAGTCATTTCCTAACAGAGACAAAACACACAGCAGCAGCACATCATGATGCTATAAAGATGCAGTTGTACGTTTCACTAATGTATATTGTGCAAACATGGATTTGACGATAAAGTGTCATCTAACCTTATGATGTAACACATGTGTGGCCGGCCCAAATCCTGCAGCTGTTCTAAGCAATCTGATGACTTGTTGTGAAGTAGCGTCATTACTGAGAACAAGGGATGCAGGGTAATGTGTGCTAACATAGCGCATAACATTTTGATAAGAAGGAAAATCCACTAGGTGCCAAGGAAGAGAAGGTGATTGGTCCAGTAGAGGGACGACAGAAGACTCCTGTAGAAGTAAACCACAATACTTTAACCACTAATAGGCACCATTGAAGATGATTAGGGCAAACAGGTGACCACTCACAGGTTTGCTGAGGTCCTCTTTGGCCAGAAACACCATCAGGCAGAGGACCGAGACCACCATCGTCTGAGCTGAGGGGTTCAGCTGGGGGCTGAGAGGGTCACCCAATACACTCATCCAGTTCACCTCACACAGCAGCTCTCCCATAAACAGGAAACAACTCTTTGGACTTCCCCGCTCCACCTGAACATCATGAAATTAAATTATTGACACTGGTCTATTGAAGTATCCAGTTTGTATGAGTGAGCCAGTTAAAACCTCAGAAGGATTAAAAGGATTCAATACATCACAATATTACTGATTTTACTGTATTTGTTAAATCAAATCCATGTAACCTTGATGACCATAAGAGACTTATGAAATAAGAGACTCCAAATGTCTGAATGGTAGTGTGTATCAAACAACACTCCTCAAAATTCTAGAGACCCTCAACCAAGTTCAAGTAATGCATGAGATTTTAAAGTCTCTCACATTGAAAAACTGGTTCATTAATGTCTGATCTGGATGCAGGTCCTTCCATGGTAAACGGCTGTACTCAGTGTGGTAGGTGTACAGCAGGTACTCTGGCATCTTGGGAGATGTGCAGGTCTCACAGTAATGCATGAGATGAAGCCACAGAGCTCCTCTTTGTCCTGGCAACAAGCGATCTGCAACAAAAACATGGATTTAAAAATGTATTCTGATCACATGAAATTAACAGTAAAAAATATATAATTGAGCAAAAAAGGCTGAATGAATCGTGACTTGTGTGTTTTTCTGTTCTCGGAGGATGTTTACCTTTGAATTTCTCATGTAAAGTCTCCACCAAGCAGGCATATAAGCTCACTAAGCTTGTTGCAGCTGCGGCGTCAGATTCAAGCCATGGAGAACAGCGGGGATGACTGTGACACACACAAGAGAGTTGTTACTCATCACTTCTGTCATCAGTGTTATTATAACCAAACCACTGAGCCACATCAAAGCATACCTCGTGTTGTCAGTTTCAAGGACCAGAATCCATGGTTTAAAGAGTTTGGCCATTTTTGCATGCAGGTTCTCAAGAGCTACATTAAGGAGAAAAAGATATAATATTAAACAATTTGAGTGTATAAATAGTGACACAAAAACGTTATCATGGATGCTACGTAAATATGATATACAATATCACACTCTCCTCAATGGTTTACGTACATAATCCATTTTTTTCCAAAATTTGATCAATTTTATAATAATATAAATTCTTTGTTGGAGGTTCAACATGCAACCATTGATATGTTGTTGCTTTCTTACTGCTTGACACATCATACATTTAAATTTTATTTCTGCATTTATTTGATCAAAGTATCAGTAAAACAATAATATTGTGAAATATCATTACAATTTAAAAGAACTGTTTTCTATTTTAACATATTTTAAAGTGTAATTTATTCCTGTTATGGAAAAGCTGAATTTTCAGCATCACTACTTATGTGATCCTTCAGAAATCATTCTAATATAAAAACATTTATTATTTTTAAAAACAGTTCCGCTGCAGATTATTTTTGAAAAACAAGTGATCCATTTCTTTTCAGAATAATTTGATGAATAGAAAGTTCAAGATAAAAGTTCATTTATTTGAATCTTTTAATATAAATGTCTTTGCAGTTGCTTTTTATCAATTTAATGTCTTTGATGAATAAAAGTATTAAATAAATTTGTACAGACCACAACATTTTGAACGATAGTGTATTTCTATATCTATATAGTTGTAAATATATAGTTGCAAAGAAAAAGTATGTACCTTTGACAAGTCTTGGACTTCCTACTGGTTCTTTGCAGCAATTGTTTAATTCCAGATAAATGACGTAGGTAATCAGATCTTCAAAAAACACCTTGACTTCCTCAATGTACGGCCCCCATTTTGAGAGAAGACCAAAGCTCCTGAAGTCCGCATTAGACAGACGGAGCTTCAGGAAGAACTTTGAGAGCCACTCGATTGTTTCATCCACCTAAAAAAAAATATCATATAATTGTAATGCATTGCTTTAGTTTGAAGTATTTAACACAAACAGTGTATGCCAGTTAAAATATGTTTTGTTACAGGTGAAACTCAAAAAATGTGAATATTGTGCAAAAGTTCATTTATTTCAGTAAATCAACTTAAAAGGTGAAACTAAAATATTCTATAGACTCATTACATTCAAAGTGAGATATTTCAAGCCTTTTATTTGTCATAATTTTGATGAGTATGGCTTACAGCTATGACAACCTTTTCACAATATTATAATTTTGAATTTGGGGTTTTCATAAGCTGTGAGCCATAATGATCAAAATTATAACAAATAAAGGCTTGAAATATTACATTCGCCTTCATTGAGTCTATATAATATAATAGTTTCACCTTTTAAGTTGAATTACTGAAATAAATTAACTTTTGCATGATATTCAAATTTTTCGAGTTTCACCTGGCTGTATGTCAAAGAAATTATTTAAAATAAGAGTGTTTTGTGTTACCTGTTGAGGAGAAAGAAGGATTGAGCGGGGTTTGTTTTTCTTCATTTTAGGATGAGAACACCCCAGCACTCTAAGTGAGGTTCTCCAACAGTCTGGACTGAGAAGCTGCTCAGAAGAGCCTGCAGGAAGATGAACAATGCCAATTTTTCAAAGGAGAAATTGCATTTTTTTTTAGATTACATAAAGTACATTTTCAATTATAGCAAACTCTTCATATGTAATCTTTGAGGTTTAACTTGAATATTTATGAATTATGAAAAGAAACTTAATGGTAACCTACTAAAATAAGGTGAAAGCAGGACAATTAGTCACATGACAAACTACTATGACAAATCCATAGATAATCAAATATACAAATGCAGGTCTGGACTGATATATACTTAGTCTGCATATATATACATTTGATTTAGCAAATAATAAAATCGTATATAATTTTGATACCACACAGCATAATGTCTAATGCAAATACAATCACAAAATGAACGATAGTGACCCAAAAATCTAAGATTTGTAAATGTATTAAAATAACTGTTTGTCTGAGGTGATGAGAAAATACAACATAGACCCAGGTCAAAGAAAAGGAAAGTCATACTCTGCATGAGCAGACGTAGAAAGTCACTGTAGTGGTCAGGAAACTGGTAAAGCAGGAGTTCATTCCAGTGCTTGCAGAAGATGTTGAAGGGCATAAGGACTTCTGCCTCAGGTTCCAGCCCACAGATACACAGAGCCTGATGGATGATTGCCATCAGTCGGCTGCGCTCAGAGAACAGAGGCTGCGTCGCCGACAGCCACTGAGTCAAGTCAAACTAGAAGCACAGAACAGATTATTACATGCAAATGTGAGCTGCACATTCAACAGCAAAAAGTAGAGCAATCAAAGTCTCAGAGGGCCACAAGAAGGATCCAGCATAAATCATACACAATTAAATGCGACGCTTTTGATGCTGTACAAAAACAGGAATAATTTGGGAATATGCTAACGAAATCCTGTTAAAGGATATGACCGCGCTATTTCACATAATTAATTAATTTATAATTAATTAATAATTAATTTCACATAACAAAA
Organism: Cyprinella lutrensis; assembly: GCA_027497675.1. Lineage (NCBI taxonomy): Eukaryota > Metazoa > Chordata > Actinopteri > Cypriniformes > Leuciscidae > Cyprinella > Cyprinella lutrensis. The sequence continues at coordinate 20,713,591 of JAOTRC010000034.1, forward strand.
CAGTGCTTCCTCCAAATGGAGCAATTGAAAGCATTATTCAATGAAGGGCAATTACTTTTGTGAGGAGCATGAATATGACATCACCGCTGTCTATGTGAAGGGTGTTGACCACTTCCTCGTACAGAGAGACCAGCTCTGCAGGGGAGGCGTTTGGGGTGAAGTACGGTGAGAGCAGGTTACATAGGTGTCTGTTGAGCAGGATGGTCTTCAGCATGTGTTTACATTCTGATTGGACGTCCCGGATAAAAACCTACAGTCAAAAGAAACACTTTATGTAGTCTGTATTACATAAAATGTAAGTGAAAAAAGAGAGGAAAAATGTTTTGAAATTAAGGCTGAAATAATGTAGCAAAGTTCTCCTGAAACCAATACCTGACCCAGGATCTCAATACAGGACGTGAAGAACTGGCGAGTGGGTGGATGTCTCTGTGTGTCCTCACAAACAAAGGACACTATCTGATAGAATGCAGCGATGCCCACTTTCAGTATGCCAGGGGATGTATTTAGTTTGTAAGCATTAACCAAAGCCCTAAACAAGAAAACGTGGTAGTTACATTTAGTGACACAAATTTAGAAAGCGTAGAAAGAGATGAGTGGCTACTGACGTGATAAAGTTCTCGGTGTGCACGGCCGCCTCAGCCAGACTTTGAGGAGGAGCTTTGATTCCATCAGCCTGTAGCTGTTTAATATCACTCTTCAGGCACTGGATCTGATTCTGCACTGGATCCAGTTTGTGCATTGTTGAGTACTGTAACAAACAATGAGAGGGAGAGAAACCTCATGGAAATGGGCAGTTGCGAAAATTGTTTTTGATATTAATACAGAGAAAAGAGAAGACAGTATTTTTTAGGGAGAGATAAGAGAAATGGATTTGGACACAGGCTGGGTTTGAACATCCCAGTTTACAGTGGGACTGGAACATGCTTGAGCAAACTGGTGGATCTTAAATTTCTTTGTGACAAAACCAAAAATCACAGCACAAAATACTGTCTAATCAGCATCATGATATGCAACACCAGTGATGGTGGATGGATTATCTCGGCAAAGGAGAAGTGCTCACTAACACAGATTTAGACAGATTTGTGAACAATATATAAGAGAAATAGGCCTTTTGTGTACAAAGAAAGATCTTTTGAGTTGAAAATGGGGCGGATGTGGCGTGGATTAGTATGGCGTGAAGTTTTCAGATACCATTGCCACTGTAGAAATATGCTAATTGCAGTCAGTCATAATAAATTAATTACACAATCAAAAGTGTCCAATAATATGTGGGTAACCATGATAAAGTGTTCAGTGGGTCATGTGATTTCAACATGGCACACAGTTGAGTGTGCCGGCCTTTCAAAGTATGCTCCTTTGGCCGTGAGCTAGTGGATTTTGTTTTTGAGCAATCAAGTCATTCGGACATGCGCTGTTGTACGTGCACCGAGGTTGCATGAAGATGGGGTGCTTCATCCTAATGAAGAAAATGATGTCAGGCGAACGGTGCACGGACGTGGATGGCCGAAGTATACTATGGGCTTCAGTTAGATCTCCAAGAACAGGATTAGGCACCTCTGCCATAAAAATGCTCCTTAATATGGCTCCTAAAGCTCCTAATTTGGCTCCTTAATATAACTAAAGCTTTCATCTCATATGATTGATCAATATTTTAAATATAGTCTCAAATGTACTAATATCTTTATATGCAAAACCTTTTAACAAGGTAAAAAAGTACACCTTAGAAATAGCACAGAGCAGAAGTACAGAAATAACAGATATACGTGTTCACCTTAACAGTGACATGTGCGGGTCCCTGGCAGGGCTGTCCACCTTTGCCACGGCACTCTAACTGCACTGAGAGCTGCTCTTCTCGGTTTATGTAGAGCTGAGGCAACACCTCCAACAGCTCATTGTCTAGAGCCACCTGCTGTGTCTCCCGGACCGTTGCCAACCTGAGTAGAGGACACAGTCATGATTTACAACATAATTCAGCAAAACATCTTATCATTGAGTAATATGAGCGGCTCCAGTTATTAATCACTTAAGTGTATCTTAAGTTAGTTTTGACATTATCAACAAATAAATGCTTCAAAACAACTAATTGCGTATGTATTGAGTCTTACTTGGCTTGATGTTGGAGCTTAGCAAGGTCTTCCTGAATTAAGGCAGTTGAAATTTTCTCATCAGACAGACTCTCAGTGGGAATGTCAGGCACTGGAGCTTTCATTGGCATGAGCAACAGCGCCCCCTGGGGGGCAACATGCTTTCTCAAGTGAGTGAGAATACGTTCCCTTGCTGCAAAAGAATAGTAAAGGAATACTGTCTATTATCTATTGAAAAAGGTACAAAATGCTGTGTACAAATGTTCAATTAATCTGTACTACTAACCTAAACTCTACATATCCAACAGCAAAAAATACATCTTTTAACATCTTTTTATTATACAAAAGTATAACTTGAATAATGTTTAAAAAAGGGCTTGTTTGTGGCACAAATGCAGCCAATTCTCTTGCTTTTTTTGTTTAAAAATGCCTGATGCAAACAATTGTAGCATACCCTCATATTTTGACTTATAAATTAGAAAGTCCAGATATCAGAATATGGGTATTAGTGGAAAGTGGGCTCAGTACCAGCCAGAGGATTGATGAAGTCAATAAAGTTGGAGGAGTTGGTGGTCTGGGAAAGTACGGGTTCACTCTTGACCTTTGACCACAGACTGAGCACTTCCTGCAGCTCATGTTGGACTCGCTCAATGTCCACATGCTCCATCCACACCTCCTTAAGATGAATAGACACAGACCTTGCTTTAATTCATAATGTTTTGTATCAATTCAGTTTTTGCCATATATTTCATCAAATAAAAGCAGTTTTGGTGAGCATAAGAGACTTCTTTCCAAAACAGTTTAGTTAAATATACAGCTTGATATTTTATATTTAAATTGGAAGGGATTGTTTTAAATAAAAATTCAACTAAATCAGTTCACAGTCCTCTTAAAGACCAAAACATCCATGAACAAATCCTCACCTGCTGGCGCTGCATGATTTTGGCTAGGCGATGGGCATCGTACTGCTTTGGCAAAGAGGGCAAGAAAATTTCCTGCTTCTGAAGGTTTTCATCATCCAACCACAAGGCAAACACATTGAAGAGCCTGAACAATAAGAGTTAGACATTTTAAAAATATATATATTTTAATATATCTTTATACTGTAACTTGACATAAATAAAAAACAACAGCTTGGAAACAAGAACACGTTTCTTTCTGATGTCAGAATCACTCAACACTTAATAGGACATTAATAATGGATCCTGAGAGAATAAAACACAGGACAGTACCGCACAAGCTCAGTGTGCAGCTCAGGAGAGGTCATGTACTGGGTGATGGGCGTCCCGGGGGTGAGCAGACCATCACTGGATTCAGCTGTCAAAGAGGGCACTTTCAGAGCCTTGCTAGCAGCATGGTGGAAGTCAGATACCTCGACCAGTCGCTGTCTGAGGCTCTTCAGCAAAGAGAGATGGGCCGCACTATGGAAATAACGCCTACCAATACAACCTTTCACCTCCAGCCTGATGGTGCCAAATAAAACAACAGAGACAAGGGTTCAGAAATACCCATAATCATACAAACTGTACCACATATGCACTTCACAACTAAAATATTGTACATTACTTTAAGTAATGTAAAAATTAAAGAATACAAAAAACAATCTTTACTTTAAGAAGCCAAATCATTTAAAACTTAGAAAAACAATAGGTACTTAATAACAGTTATCTAAAAAGGATAGAAAGTCTCCATGTTTGACATACCCAAACTCTGGTCCAGGTTGACGGAGGTAAAGTTGGAGGAATTTCTGCCACACTAAAGGCAGGAGTGGATGATCTGCAGGGGTAGCTAAAGCCTGTTGAGCCCAGCGATAGATCATCAACCTCTGCAGGGACGGGACGACCTGAAGCTTGAGACGCACCTGGGCTTTCTGACAAAACGAAAACAATTGGGCTAGTAAAATGTATGATTATTGCATTAATGTATACAAATGTTTACAGGGATCTCAAACCAATTAACCAAGGAATATCTATTATCTTTCCAGTCATTAATGGATACTTTTTTTACTCTTTGAAATTACTTATTTAATGAGGTCACCAATAAGATCCTCAATGAAATAAGTAGAGGAACATGGGATATGAGTTTGGGGAGTTTCCTCACATCAAATTTTTTCCATCACCATGTCTCCTTAGGGGCTTCATTAACAAAAGCAATGATGTTTCAAGTTTTACTCTAAAGACCACCAACAAAGTAAAAAAAAAAGATTTTTAAAGGGGTCCTATTATGCCATTTTATGAAGTCTTAAATATGAAAAAATATTAAATGTGTTTGCAGTGCTTACCAAGAGAAAACAAATGGTTTTCTTGATATATCGCCCCTCCATAACTGCAAGCTAAATACTGAGGATGGAGCAATTTCAAAACACTTAGAGCCCGAATCAGACCCTGACAATGTTAGTGAACAAGAGGATCACGCAGAACAGATTTCATGCACAAATTTCATGCACAAATTTCACATGACATTTCAGAGTGGTGTGTTTTTTGTCATTTTCTTATACATTATAGATATGATGTTATCCGCCATTTAATCATGATATTTGTTGGAAAACTAAGGTACAGACAGTAATTGACCCCAAATTTATGGTAAATCTTACCATCTTACAAAAGTAAGAGCTAAAGAAACAGAAAGCCGTTCTCCATAAAATGTGCAGCACACAGATAAACGTTGGGGTTATAATGTTCTGGAACAGTGTCACTCTTCATCTCGAGTGCAGCTCAGCCAGGCCTCGTCCCCTTTTTTGCGTATTCCGTGGGCACAAATTATTTAAATGAGTAACATTGTGACCTAATAAGATCTGGAAAAATCGTGTTGTAGTACAAACGAGCCGTTCGTTGTAGTTCTTGAAAAGTGAATTGTGTTAAATATGTCCCCATGGAGCAGACTTTGAGCTTTGTAACCTTGCAGATCTTATTTTATGCTCAAACTGCAACATTACACACCAACTAAAGTTGAAAATTTGGAAAAGCATAATAGGACCTCTTTAAACAATTTTCACATTCCCTAATAATTTTAGGTGTGTTCAAAACACTCTCTTTGATGTGACAGCACATGTATATTGTACTGAAGAGTAGAAGGTTGGAGCAGAACGAATGTGTACCTTCAGCGCCTGATCTGGTGTGCAAGCAGAGTTTGAGAGGAGCTCATGCTCCACAAAACGTTGCAGCTGAGAATCTTCCTCGAACATTGCCTCCATGTTTAGGACCAACCAAGCAAACCACACCTTGAGACAAAAGAAAAACATGGAGAGGGACATGATGACTATTAGATCAAGATGTGCTGTATAAGTAATAACCTGCACATACCTCTCCTGTGAGACAATTGCCCTCAATGAAGGATGGAGTTACATTTCCTGCCACTATCCAGCCCATCAGAGATGAGAGCAAACCTTTGTCTCCATGATAACCTAATGCACTCTAAAAGGGAAAAAAACACCAAATAAAACCATTTGTCAATGATTTGCTTTAATTTACCCATTTGTTAAAAGAAGGCTCTTTAAACATCAGCCAAGAATGAAAAACCTTGTGTTGCTGGTAGAGAAGTTTCTGGAGACATTCCTCTTGTTGGTGAAGAAATGCAGCACGGCACAGGTGGTCTAGAAGGTAGAGAACGGCTCTGTCTCGATGCCAGAGGTTCTGTTCGGTCAAAACCTGAAGCCAGAACTCAAGAACAGCTACTGCACCAACACGCCCCGGCCTGGAGCTCTCCAGAATATGAGCCTGCAGGACAAGTGAGATCTTTTCGTGATCCATAAAGATTTTTAAGGTTCTGTATTTAACATGTTAATTATTTTTATGTATACACTAACATTCTAAAGTTTGGTGTTAGTAATATGTTTTTGAAAGAAATTAATATTTTTATTCCGCAAAGATGAAATTGATCAAAAGTGACAGTAAAGGCAATAAAGTAAAAAAAATAATAATAATAAAAATGCTGTTCATTTGAAATGTCTATTCATTAAAGAATCCTGAAAAAAAAATCATCATATTAGAACGATTACTGAAGGATCATCTGACACTGAAGACTGGATGAATGGCTGC
>JAOTRC010000034.1:20734222-20745216 GCA_027497675.1 Cyprinella lutrensis
AGGACAGAAGGAGTACAGAAAATTTCCTCTTAGAATATTTGGATATTTACCTTCATGTATGCATACTCTTTCATGGCAGAGAGCCGGGACAGGTACAGCCATGACATATTGTGTCTGTGCTTGTGGTAATCTCTCTTATTCTTCAAGTTTCTGAAGGATGTCCTACCCAGTCTGTGAAGTTTCAGAGCAAACTGCTCCCCCTCCGCATTTGCAACAATGTAAATGTCTGAAATACAAAACAAGTATCATAAGTCTCTTTTATGATAAGTGAAACTATTCAAGGTCTGAGAGAGAATGGACGAAAACAAAAAATGTGTCAGACTGCTAAACGACTAAAAATAAATTCTAATTAAAAAAATATCCTGACCTGACTCTTTGCCAACTCCCATCTGGTTTCCAACAGACAAAATAACATCCCTGGATGAAAGTGTCTTCAATGCCAGGTAATCGTAGCCGCCGTAATTCAGGCGATACCCCTGCACAGCTACAGAGAGGAAACACAGTCAGTCAAAGCTGCACTCATCCACAAAAAACATTACTGAATGAAACTGAAGGATGATATTAAGCCTAACATTATTTTTCCAATATGTTTGTTGTCTTTTCTTGTTTTATAACCACAGAACAAATACACAAACATACGCCCTTTCACATAAACATGAAATTTACACTTTTTAAAATAAGAAATGCATTAAAATAAATAAACAAATTAAGATAAATGTATAAAAATAAAAAAAATAATAAGTAAATAAAAAAAAAATATTTGTTACAGTGTTAAGGCTAGCACATTTACCTTTGCTGCGCTCATAGGCCAGCAGTTTGTGTTTCACCAGCTCCCGCAAAACCTTGTTGCATCCTCCATGTTTAAGACTGGCAATGGACGCAATTAGACTCACTGGGACGATTTCGTGATTCTTCATGCCCATTTCCACCTGTGCACCCCCAAGAAAAAAATGGCATAAAGCAAAAAAACGTGATCAATAAATCATAATCAGATCTTTTAGTTTGTTCTTCCATCTGATCAAACCTGTAATGAATCAAATGTCAAGAAACAAATATCTTTCTCTTCCCAGTAAGCAAACTGAAATGTAAAATTGTTTATAATTTGCACTCTCTGGAATAGCTGACAGAAGTAATTCAACAAGTTTCACTAATTTTCATAAACAGAATGTGAACTACAGGAGTTGGACAATGAAACACCTGGTTTTAGTGCCTCCTATTGCGGCGAATGCAGCATCAGTTAATCTTGGAATTAACAGATATAAGTCCTTCACAGTGGCTAAAAGGATTTTAAGCCATTCCTCTTTAAAAACAGTGGACAGGTAAGGAAAATGTTTTCTGACCAATATACCTCAAAGTGACAGGTTAAACTTTCATGTTCAAACTGTTGTGTCACAAGTTTTGCTGTGTGTATTATCATGCTGATACACACAGCACCTCATTCAGGGTACAATGTTTGAATCATTAGGTGAACCTAGACCTTCAGAATGGTTCGGTAGTCCTCGGCAGAGACACGTTCATCAAGCACAGTAGGGAATGCTGTGCATCACTGATCCAAACCATCACTGATCCACCCTGTACTTCACTCTGGACAGCATCAGTCTCTAGGTGTTCATCCTCTTTGGGGCTCCTACACACTGTAACTCCCAGATGTGGGAAAGACAGTGAAGGTTGACTCATCAGAGAACATGTTTCATATTGTCCACAGCCCAAGATTTGCACTGTTGGCATTGGTACCAATGAAACTGACATTTGGCATTTGCACAAGTGACCAAAGTTTTGACAAACAGCCCGACCATAAATATTGACTATTGACTGTGAACCTCCAGACAAACTGTTTAGGTGGAAAGAGAGTCTTTTAATTGTGCAGCGAGTTTGACAGCTGTGCTTTTCTGTGTTTTGGATAGCAGGCCAGGTTAGTACCTGCCTGGACATCCCTTTCTCTTGCTTCGACAGTTACTCCTGTTGGATGTGGTTCGTCTTACAGTATACTTCTCAATACACCCCAAATACTTTCTGCCCTGGTCACATATGAGCCAGCGAGACGCCAATATGTCCTCTTTAAGGACAGTAAAGTTTGGCCACCAGGCAACGGATACGTGAACTATCCAATACTATAGTTGTCAGTGTTTCAGTTTCATTGTTCAACCCTGTAACGTTACAATATATGCGATGATAGAGCTATTATTATGCAATATGCATTAAACTAAAGGGAAATCTTAATTTTAATTGATACAGACGTCTTTAGTTCAAATGGTTGTTAAAAATATATGTAAACAGATTGGATACATACCGCTGTGAGAACTCTAAAATCATCTCTGGACAGATACCTCAGGATAACGACGTTCAACTTGCCCATGATGGCAAACCCGTTTCCACCTAATTTTATAAAGGTTTCTATATTTTACAAATGTCTTGTAATGCGTTTTTAGTTCAACCTCAACCAGCCATTCCACATGTTAAAACCGGAAGAGCACTATTTTGACGTGCCCAATCCTTGACCTTGAGTCTAACGCGTTAAGTTTCCCCTAGCGGCCTGGAGTTGAATTGCATGTGCCGCTTTGCAACTCCGTCTGATCTGAACTTGTAACATATTATTCACAAAATGAGCAAATCGACAATATTTAAAGCTCAAGCAGGCTCTTGAACATTGTCATGTGAAATAACAAAAGACACAAAATAAAACAGTCGAGACGTGTTAAAGTTTTTAAAACTTTTTTTAATGTTTTTTTTTTTTAAATTCATTTATATTATCTACAAAGTAAAAGTTATTTTAACTTAACAGTTTTATAACGGTCAAGTCAAATGGGGTTTTGTCATCAGATTAAATTAATAAATAATTTATCTGCATTTTTTTTGCCGAACATCTTCATTAATGGAAGTTTATTGTGTTTAGTTTGGTTACAACCATTCCGTTTTGTTGGTGTTTTACCCCAAGGTCTTGAGCACAGCTATATAGCAGCAGCATTTAACAGTAATGTTAATACTGTCATTATAAGGAAGAATTATCTTTAACTTAGAAGGTGCAGATGAAATGTTCCAGTTATTTAAGCAGTTTTCTCACTCTTCTGGGCTTTTTTGCTATTGTTAGGACCCACTGCAAGAGTTTTAGTGTCACTGAAACGTGAAAAATGATTCCTCGTTAAAACTCTTGTATTTCGTTTCTTAAAAAAAAAAGGCAGTTCACCACATCTTTGCTGTTAATGTAGTAGAGCAGCATGATAAAGGTTCTCGTGGCCATTTAGGGGGGTGTTTAGAGAAAGGTAAGGATTGGTTGGCCAGTATGTGGTGGGGGGCGGGGCCAGATAGATTTGCAAGGACCAGGAGCCACTCAACTCGACTGCTGTTCTCTGATCTTCATCCTCTACATCTGCTGCTGATGGTGAGCTTGCACTGAAACAAACAATGATTTATTTTACACACTTGATAGCAAAATTAACAGAGAAACTTAAATACACATGTACAACAGTTAACATCACAAGTCAAACAGTATGTTAATAACATTACAGGCAAAACAGACATTTCAGATCACTATATATTCAAATGCACACATTATAACATTATAAAAGACAACAAAATGTTGGATTGAAGATTATATGGAATGTGGAACGTTTTTTTTTTTTCAGGGTCTGCCTGAAAATACAAACTTATTGGCAATAGGTGGTGGTTGAAATTGAAAAAAATACTAGGAGTTTGACTATTCATTCATACATTGCATCTCAGGAAAATACCAAAAACTGTTTTAGACAAGGAAAAATACTAGCATAGTAGTAGTAGCCAGTAGGAAAACCATAATTAATTCAAATATACTGTATAGAAAGACTCACATTTAATGAATTTAAAAAAATGTAGCAAGTATTGTGGAAAATGAATTATGTATATACATTTAAAAGTGTTATATTGTATATCAAGATGTTGAAAACGTACTGTGACCTGACATTGTAACACCCATGATGAACCTTAGATCTTTGTTTTCAATAAAAAAGGGGGAAAAAAGTATTTTATTATTTTGTTAATTCAAAAAGTAATAATAATACTATAAATAATTAGATAAAACAAACATATTTATGCAAAATGTATTATTTTTAGATAAGACATAATTATAAAAAAAAATAATAATAATAATATTAATGAGATTATTATATAAATAAATAATGTTTCATATATATCAACCCTCTACAATGCAAGTAAATCACTTGCAAATTTGAATAAATCTTTACTCTGTGCAACTAAACATCTATCAATAGCCATTGGAAAATAAATTCTTAGTTTTAACTGGCCAGTGTGTGTTAGAAGCTACGTATAAGTTTAGCATAGATATATTTTCACTTGCTGAACAACGACTTAGCGCTTGAGAGTTTCGCTCTCCGTCACACAATCTGTAGATTCTGTCCTATTTCAATGCAGCTAAATGGATGTGCAGGCCAGGGTACCTGTATTTGACATACCATAAACTTTAGTGAAAAGCTTTGCTGAGAGTGTGTGTTTCTTATCAGTCTGGTGAGTAAACAAAAAAAATGTACTAGCCAATGGTGATTCTATTGCCTAGGTGTGAGTAGAGGGTTGTATAGATAATATATAGATATACGTATATTTTTTATATATATATTTTATTTGCTCTCCATGTGTTCAGTTGAGCTGAGAAAGGCTCTTACCAGGGGTGAGAGTGTAGGAGTAGTGTGTGGCTGATGACACAGGGATGGGATTGAGAGTGCCCTGGGGCAACGCAGGTTGGGGGCCAGTAGGAGCCTGTGTGGCCATCAACATCATAGTGGGATGTGAAGGAGTGCCATGATGTTGAGGCACCATCCCTGACTGCATGTGTGCCTTCAGAGACAGTGAATTAAAATACTCATTAAAATGAGTATTTTTAGCATTTTTATAATCCTGGTGTGACTCACTAGTACTCACCTGCTGCACATGAGCCATATGGTTATGGTTGTAGCCATGCTGCACCTGCTGGGGGTGGATGTAGACGGTCTGCTGAGCAGAGGGGAAGCTGGCTTGAGGGGACTGAGGGTTGGGGCCAGGGGTCATAGAGGGCGGGGTTGGTGCCAGGGTAGAGTACATCTGCTGCTGCGGTGGGTTGCCCAAGTGCATGGCCTGGGCTGCAGCCTGGTGCTGAGGATGCTGAACGGGGCTGGGGGCCGGATGGCTGCCTCCGTGCTGGTTACCCTGCTGGGGTTGTCCTGTCGGGGTGGCAGAGGGCTGAGGGTGCTGAGGATGAGGGTGCAGAGTGGAGTTTGGGTGGGGAAACTGCTGAGGAATGGGTGTAGGTGACACTGAAACACACACACAAAAATATATATATATTTTTGATTATGATGAATTAATTACAACAACAAAAAACATGACAGCAGGAAGAGCAGTCTATCACTAAAACATATTTACATTTAAATAAAATAGCATCTAAATTTTCTTTTATCCCTTGAAGGATTAGTTCACCAAAAAATGAAAATTCTGACATTAATTACTCGTCCTCATGTCGTTGCAAACCAGTAAGAATTTTTTTCATCTTTGGAAAACAAATGAAGATCTTTTGGATGACAGGGCTTTCTGTCCCTTTATTGACTTTGGCAAAAAAAAAAAAAGTTAATAAAGAGATCATAAAACTAATCCATATGAATTGAGTGGTTAAGTCCCAATTTTCGAAGAGATACGATCACTTTATGTGATGAACAGATAAAATGTAGGCTTTTATTCACATAAACATTCATCAACACACACATCAGTTGTGGTAAACGGAAGCTCAAGCATATTCGCTTGACGTTACACAGCAACAAATGAGGTTTGTTTTCGTGCCTGTAGCAGGTTCAGTTGAGCTTCTGTTTATGTTAGCTGATTAATGTTTAAATGTGGATAAAAGCCTAAATTAAATCTGTTCATCATAAGGCCAAGTCACATTGCACAGATAAACGGCAACAAACAAGTTAGCGGTTGGATTTTGAATTTTATGAAAAATAACTGCCATGTTTTCACTGCCCCGACAGACAAATACTGATTGAACATATTTAGACAGGTGAAAACGAACTCCGACCAATGCTAACAGAAGCCGACTAGGTAACACTGATCCGACAAAATCCAACAAACAAGTTTGTTAGCTTTTGTCTATGTGGTGTGAATTGGCCTATATAAAGCAATCGAGTCTCTTCAGACGTTTTGGACTAAACCACTCAATTCATATGGATTAGTTTTACGATCTCTTTGACTCTTAAAATTAATAGTTGATAGTTGTGTAGCTGTCAATGGAGGGACAAAAATTTCTCAGATTTCATTGAAAAGATCTTCAGTTGGGTTCCGAAAATGAATGAAAGTCTTACGGGTAAGGAACGACATGAGACAATTTTCATTTTGGGGTGAACTAATCTCATTCAAGTCATTAATGTGTGGCTCATTACAAAGACCAACATTGTAGCTTCAAGCTATTCAGAGGAAACAAAAAGTGACAGTAAATTTAGCACAGTATGACAGTAAAGGGGCAAAGTAGGCTGTTAAGGCTTAGTCTTTGTGCTGAGGGAGTTCTTACCATACATAGTATGCGTCTGCTCACCATACTGATTGGTGGAGGAAGAGACCAGGCTAGGCTGAGCGTGGCCAGGAGGGGTGATCATCCTCGCACTGCCCTGAATCATAGGACTGAACACATGCTGGGCCTGAAACACATGAAACCAGCATCATATTAAAACTTTTATTCTTTCCTACACTTTCACTTTTCTTGTTTAAAGGGATACTCCACTTTTTTTGGCTCATTTTACGACTCCCCCAGAGTTAAACAGTTGGGTTTCACAATTTTCTAATGTATTGAGCCGATTTTCTGATATTTAGAAGAATATCAGAAGATAGTATGAAAGTCAGTATAGAAGAATATAGTATGGAAGTCAGTGAGACCAGAAACTGTCTGGTTACTGATATTCTTCTAAATATCTGAAAATCGGCTGAATACATTCGAAAACGGTAAAACTCAACTGTTTAACTCTGGGGGAGATGTAAAATGAGCCCATTTCCAAAAATAAGTGGAGTATCCCTTAAGACCAGAACGGTTGAACAGTAAATGGTCTGCAAGACGGTACCTTTAAGAATTTTCTTCAAGAAAAAAAAAACAAAAACAAAAAAAACATGTATGTGTTTTTCTTGAATAATGGAGAAAAGAATCTGTCAATTCAATGACATCACTCGAGTCAATCTTAAAACAGACTTTAAAGCCATTCAGAGTATCCAAACCAAACACAACAATGTTTTAAACAGTAAAAAAGTACAGTCTACATATAGTACGGGTGTACTACATCTGTCACGTTGGCTTTGTCATGTGACCTAAAGCATCAGTTAAATCACTGCCATTCACAACTCCTCTTTCATAGCGAACTTCAGAATCTCAATGGAGGTATTCAGCCATTCAGTAACTTTTCACTCAGTTTTATAGTAGAAATGTGAATATATTAATTTCATGTACTAACGACTAATAAACAGGCTGGTATGGAAGAAAGCATATTCAGACAAAGGGTCATCTTTTTTCAAATAATAATTTATTGGTTGTGTTCATCTTTTATAACTCTGCTTTAGTAATTCCTTGTTTGAAATTACATCTCAAAAGTCATGTTACCTGGGACTGGTAGTGGGGCATCTGTTGTACCAGAGGTTGACTAGCAAACTGCTGGGGGCTACAAGTGAAGTATTGGGTGGAGTAGGCTTGGTTCTGTGCCACGATGGGCGGCCCGGCAGCTGTAGCTGGATGCATCATTGTAGATGTGCCAGGTGGGTGATGCTGGTCTGGCCTTTGCTGTGGCATGTTCGGTACTGCAAGCAGATACAGCAAATGAAGAGAGATTGAAGGGGGGATTTTGCCTTAAATCATTCGAGATTGAGAGAACATCATGAAAAATAAACTGTTTTACACAGAGGCAAACAATATATAAAATCAATACATATATTATATATATAAAGAGTATATAGTGTAATTCCCTCACATTGAAAAAGCTCATGACTAGAGGATGCAAAACAGCCTTAACTAAAATTTTTAGTTATTTTATTTTTAGTTATTATATAAAGCCTTAACTAAATTTGAAAGCAGCTTTAAAAAGCATCCACACTGAGAGAGAAGCATTCTCACCTTTACCTTGTCTGTAGGGCTTGTTCTGGTTCATTGCCATATGAGGAACCTGAACATGGTACATGGCTGGAGGCTAAAAGATGAGGAGCAGAACTTGAGATGCAGAATTACAAACATGTTCTTACTTAGTGTGAACTTAGTTTTTACTTAGTTCACAGTCTTGAAAAAACACTTGCTTAATGCATTTTAAGACGATCATGTTTCATATTCTGTTCAACACTTCTGTAATTTACTTTTAACACTTTTTCTTCTTGTCTCAAAGTGCTGACAGGAAAACGCTATTTGTACACATTAGATCAATGTTGAACCCCTCATTCTCTGTTTCTCAAAGACCCAGAAGATTGTTGTCCTCTACTGCTGATGGGTTGTTGAAAACAATGAGAAATACACACATCAAAGGTTTTGAAAAAAGACTGACATAAATCCACACAACGTTCTGGATTTTTCCTGTTCTGGTCAAGGGTTCATGCAAACAAAGCTTGAATGCTCTAACAAAACCAAACAAAATTAAAATAAGAAAAAAAAATGTAAAAACAAAATCTGATAACAATCTTGAAGCAAAAATAAAAAAAACCCTGCTCATTCAGAGTACTGAAATATCTTAGTTGATAAGGTTGGCAAAAAATGAAATGAGTTTAAAAATAAATTGACAACAGAATGGAATTTTAATAAGTAAAAGATAATCCACGGCTAGCTGTGCATTAAACGATTTTAATGCTTAACGTTGCGCCAAAGAACCACCCGACGCGAAGGCTCCGTGGAGTGCATTCAAATCGTTCAATGCACAGCTAGCCATAGATTATCCCGCTTATACCATGGTCATTTGCCAGCATTGACAACTTAAAGCTGTTATTGATGTTTGCAGTGCAATATTTGAAAATAAAAGTATATGAAATATTTGAAAACAAAGAGAGAGAGAGAGATGTGTGTTAATTTCCTGTCTGTTTAGCGTTTCTCTCTCTATTCAAGTAACACCAGGGAACTTTTCAACCTTCATAATATATTTCCAAGTCTCTTGTGATGGTACATCAACTTAGAATAGGTTAAATCACATGTCTGCCAGAGCCTGACAGGGTCTGTAGCGCCTGTAATCGTACTTTTTAACTTCGGGTTTCGGGTAGTAACCCAGCGAACAAAGAGAACCACAAAATTCGACTGCTTGACAGCATATACGTCACTTCCACCACCACCCCACTTCCTTAAAATAGGACGTGCGAGCCAAATGTTATAGTCATGGCCGAAGCAGCAAAGAAAAACGAGAAAGCAAAGGTTTTATCGGACGAAAATAAAAAGAGAAAGTGATTGTGTTAAAGGCAGAACGAGGATCAACATTGGGCCAGCGTTTTCTGGCGTGAGCTGAAGAGGAGGAGGGGGGCAAACCGATGCAGACTTGCCAATCATGCTTTTTGACTAGTAAGTACGCTATATTGCTTGCATACTAACTCTTTGTTTTTTTGTCTGCCTTACTGTGTTACGGAAGCTATCTTATCCTCCGTTTATCTTCAAAATAAAGTTAACTGGTGTTTTAACTTCTAAACGGGGTGTACAAGTTTGGTAGGGGCTAAATTCTTGCAAGGAAATATATAAGATGTACAAAATCATATTTTAGGATACCTAACATGTCTATGATATTCGCTTATTTTTGTTGCTTCAAGCTTTAACGCAATTTGTAAAATCGATTTGTAAAATTTGCAGATTCATTTATAGTAGCTTTATATTAAAATATATGGTTATCTACCACTCAAACATAGCACTGAAGTATCATATAGATTCAGTAAAACGGTAACCAATAGACTAGGCTACTATAATGACGCTGGCTTGTAAACATGAGCATCGCGATCATTTATCCTTAGAAAAAAAAAATAAAACCCATGAAATTATATTCATATGACATGCTGAAATAAATGCCACTTTACCTGGGATGAAGACATTTCACATGCGACGCAAGCAGAACACCTGCATGTGACCTCCACCCTACAGTGTTCAGGGCTATCATGGTTGTCAACAAATGCGCGCGCATGTAGGATGACAAGAGTTTACGACAGCAGTACACACAATGTAACCCCCTCAGTGCTGAGAAATATAATGTAGCGATTTAGTAGCAAATCTATTTTATAATTTACAATAAAAGTCACAGGGCCGTGTTGACAAATTTCTGTCCTCCTGAATATTTCTGTGTGTGACGTTTGCTTTTTTGGTTGTACCAACAACAATGTAAAAGTGGATGATGTATGCGTCTATGTGCTTCAATGAAAAAAGTGCTTTTATATAGAGCAGTGAAACAACTGACTTGGAACTACCAGTGCATAAAATGGTTTTATTGCACACCTTCCAGCCAATGAGAATAGAGAATTCAGACAGACCATGGTATAATAATAACTGATCAGCAGTAAGTAATGGACAAACCAACATCTGCTGGCCAGTTATGCAGGCAAAAATCTCATACACGTTTTCAGTTGAAAAAAAAAAAGCTTAGAATTGCACAAACCTTCCAGATAATGCTTTTCTAATGGAGAGAGAGGAAAGAGGGAAAAGAAACAAAAAGAACCAGTCTTTAGTGTGATTATCACTTGCTTTTTTCAGTATAATAAGATTTTTAGAATAGAATTTTCTAGAACATGTGAGTAACTAAAGAATCAACGTATTTTTAAGAGAGGCTACAAAGGAAAATGAATGACTGAACTATTGCTTTTGAGTTTAGAATTTACTAAAATGCATCTTTCCACCCTACACCACAATATATCCAAAAAAGTAAAGCTTCTATTTTGGTCAGTAGAAAAAAAAGTAAATTAGTAAATATTAGGGCTGTCAAACGATTAATCGCATCCAAAATAAAAGTTTGTGTTTACATGATATATGTGGGTGCATTGTGTATAATTATTTTGTATAT
>JAOTRC010000034.1:20754470-20773132 GCA_027497675.1 Cyprinella lutrensis
ACGAGAATACTTTATTACTTGAACGAAGTAAATATACATTAATGAGCATATATATTTTTGAAATAACTAAGTGTTTTTAGCTAAGAATAAACTAAAAGAGTTACACAGTGTAGCTTTAAGTAGGCTATTATTACACTTTTTAACAACTTTTTTTTCTAGTTTAGTATATCTTAACATTTCCAGCTTCCAATACTCCAGTCTTCAGTGTCACATGATCATTCAAAAATCATGATATGCTGATTTGGTGCTCAAAAAACATAAAAAACAAAACAAAACAAAAAAACACTAAATGTTATTATTTTGGGGTGAAATGTGACCCTGAATTTTTCTTGAAAGATTCAAAAGTAAATTCTGTTGTTGTTTTTTTTCGAGAAAATAATGGGTTGTTTTAACCATAACTTCCAAAAGCCCATGAGAAACCAAGGCAGAACACTGTGACACCAGTTGCAACTCTTTGGCTTTGTTTTGGAACGTTCAAATTGAGTTACAGTATTCAGCCTTTGTGCGTTACAGTGTTACTGTGCCTATCAAACAATGCTACCTATCCAATTGTACGGTGTTCTAAAAAAATGAAAAAATTCATTAAAACTGTTATTTTATTACAATGAAAGCATGTGTAGGCTACTTTGTCCTTTGCCGCCATCCATCCCTATAACTTCTGATAACTGTAACTCTGAGAGCTTTGTCCAGCCCAATTAAGGTCTGAACCCGCTACATTGACAAACGTGCGATATCGTTTGCTTAGAGTGCAGAGTTGACAGAAAAAATGTCACACATACCGTAGCAGGTGAATACAACAAAGAACTAAAGCCCCACCTCACCCAGTTCGGGTACCGGACCTAGGCTGCGTTATCCAAAAGCTTCGTAAGCCTAAATTCGTAAAACGATCGTACGACTAATCTTAATATTATGGTCTGTTTCCCAAAAGCGTTGTAACTTACTTACAATAGCACTTGCAAATCTTCGTAGAACTACGAGTGCTCTGGCGTAATCGTAAATCCCAAAGTGCATCGTAAAACAAATTTATCGTTCTCGCGCGTTCATGTCAAGTGTATTTTGGGAAACGTGCGTGGAATTGCGGCGAGCGTTGGAACCTTGCACTGAGCCCTCTTAAGATACATCTAAGATGTATACAGCTACGATACATCGTTATCGGGAAACCCAGCCCTGGTCGAAACACACATCTAGCTGGCTGAGGACCAAAACTGCGCCGGCGTCTTCAGGCCCGCCCTGAGCGCGGTCGAACCAACGCTGGACTAATATATTACAGGGAGTGATTGATAATAAAATCTTTAAAATATTTTTTTGTCTTTGCAAGGCAGAGTAAGACCTTTAAAGTATCTTTCTCTTTATACTTATCTTTTGTTCTTCATTGTCTGTGATGAATTTTAAAAAGAGTTGAAATATGCAGTGCAAAAACAGTGAGCGAGAGAGAAAACAGGGTGTTTTAAGTGATTTGTGTGTCTTCCGTGTCCCCAAAAGTACTCAGTGACCTGGAACACTGCTCAGTGATATTTCACTCTGATGTGACTTAAACTAAATAAATATGCTTCTTCAAAGAAATAAAAGAAAATGGAGCCAAAAAAAAGAAGGGCATGTTAGGACCAAGCTTTCTGCAGTTACATACATGTGTCTGTGTGTGTATATATATATAACCCAGCCCAAATTTGGGTTAAATATGGACAGGCTCAAATGTTGGGTTAAAAATGTCATTTAAAACGTTAACTCAACTTTAACTTTCACTTTCAACTGTACATTTTTAATTACATTTTTAACCCAACATTTGGTGTTTGCTAGGGTTTTTGAGTGGTTGTCAGGTGGTAATTGTCAGGTGGTAATTTTTTATGATAGAAACTGTGGTCCAGAGTCTCCATCAATATGCTCTGCTAATCATACCAACACTTTTTGAGGCCACCGGAAATATATAGATATCATCTAGCAAGGCACCCAGATTAAAATGTCAGGTAACAGATAAAAAGACACACATAAAAAAAATCACACATAAAATGACGTTTTCCCACGCAGCCGACTCATTACTTCCGACAGATGTCTCTTTATGCCATCAGGCCCTCTCATAGACCGATAGAGATGGAGAATATGCAAAGAGAGAGGCTGAACACTCACTTTTAATGGCTATTTAAAGGGTAAGTCAAAGACCTGCAAAAATTACAAGCATTTCTGAGAGGTCGCTCCCATTGGCGTCGCTCCAGACACTAGAAAAAGCGGTTAATGAAACGAACGTTAAACGTATCTGTGAAATGTTTCCTTTCAAAACACTCCATTCTGCTTGTCATTTCAGCTAATACCTTTCTGAATTAAAACAGCCGAAAGGTTATCGTAATCCAATTTCAAAGACAATAGGCTTCCGGGACCCCTCGGAGCAACGCGGGAACCATCGGCGTTCGGATCAGGATTGCTTCCCTCGCTTGCCGAGTGTAGATTACAACAGAGAGAGAAATAATTATGTCTTTGCATGAGAGGGAGACAGAAATATCTCTTTGGCTTATTGAAGATGGCAGTGTAAAATTTGCTTTCATATATGCCGAGAGTCGGCGCCTTGAAGCAGTAAACAAGGAGTAATCTTTTTGTCCGTCTTCCCTGTCTAATGCAATATCGCAGTGGTAAACAGAAGCCATGGTCTTTAATGAAGTCGTACCTTCTGGTCTCCGCTGACGGGGGAGGATACAGATTCCGTTATTGTGCTGATTAAACTGCAGGCCTTGGGTGTGAAAAATTAAGCCAAGTTAAAAATTTGGTTCACCAAGAGGGATGTTTTCTTGCAAATTTGTGTCAGGAGTGCACATTAGGAATTCTGAATCAAACTGGTATTTGTCATTATCTCACATAAAAAGAGAACACATACTTATTCAGTCAAAACTAGGAGTTTTATGAGTTCACCAAAGTATATGTAATTCATGACACATGTAGTGTCAACAAGCCTGGTATCAATGAAGAGATGAAACATTAAACTAAAATCGATGATTATAATAAATGATTTGTCCAAGTTTTTCAAGTGGTCTCTGTTATTAGCATTACATACATATATAGTTCTGACCCACCCTCTAATCAGATTGCAATCAGAAGTTGATTCAAACACTTGCTGGTGTCTGAAAGTGAGGTTAGCTTGTAGCCTGATGTGAAAACATGGCAAATTTGCAGAGGTTTTGACCCTCTCCTGATTTAGATCAACTCTGCCTTTGGTCATGACCACTCCATATGCCCCAAGTGGTCTCTTTGGACCAAGATATTCGATTGGCCCGATCAAGCCCCCGAAGTAGCAATGAAAATTCGACTGGCCATACTGTATATACACTGTGTTCCAAGTTATTATGCAAATTACTTATTGGAAGGATTTCAGTGAAGTGTTTGTTTTGTTTGGCCATATCTTTTTTAGATAACTGATCAATCTCAGACAGGTTGGTTAAATAGTTTGCCAGGTCTACTTAGGTAAATGGAAACCTTTTACCTAAAGTTGCTCTTTTATTAGCTTGAATCAGTCGGCCCATTCTCCTCTGACCTCTAGCATCAACAAGGCATTTTCCCCCACAGGACTGCCACATACTGGATGTTTTTACGTTTTCACACCCTTTTTTGTAAACCCTAGAAGTGGTTGTGCGTGAAAATCCCAGTAACTGAGCAGATTGTGAAATACGGCCCGTGTGGCACCAACAACCATGTCACGCTCAAAATTCCTTAAATCACCTTTCTTTCCCATTCTGACATTCAGTTTGGAGTTCAGGAGATTGTCTGGACCAGGACCACACCCCTAAATGCATAGAAGCAACTGCCATGTGATTGGTTGATTAAATAATTGCATTAATGAGAAATTGAACAGGTATTCCTAATAATCCTTTCGGTGAGTGTATATTATGATGTTCAAATACAATGTAAGAAATATGGTATTTATTTGGCATAAATTTGGTATTTATTCGGTCAAAAAGCTATTATCATGACACAATTTTCAATTAATAAATTAATGCCTTTCATTGCCTTGAAGCACCTCACCAAGTCTGTGTGCTGTTATCAATTTGTTCCAGGTAATGCATTTATTGAATCAAGACCAGCAACATTTGTCCATGAAACAAGACATTTTTCTTTCTATTTCTTAAGCTGTGCTCTACAATAAAGCTCTTCTTATGTGTCCTGTCTGGATATAACTGTTTTTGAGTGAAGGGAAATGAAGAAAAAACTGATGAAGTGATGGCCCCATAACTCAGAATGGATTGCATTTGCCAGCACAATCGAAAGGAAACATGATAACACATAGCAAAAGTGCTAAACAAAATAAAGCCTATCTGCCTCAGACTCCACAATGGCACTCCATCAACTATTTGCAGGTAATTTTCTACCATGTATTTATGAACTAATCCACATCATCCGATTCTGTCATTCCTGGCATTGTGTAGGGATGCAATAAATGGACGCTTAGTGAGAAAAAAAAACGAGTGTTTTGCGAACTGTTAGAATGGAACAAACGTCCACATCACTCACAGTGCAGTGTCAGACTGCACCAATTCACGCTTCATTTGTCATGTCTTTGTCTTGGAGAACTAAACACTCAATCAAGCCCCTTTCCAGCAGAACAGCACCGTAAGCTGATAAATGAACACTTGTGGCTTGTGTTCAATATCAAAATCTGGTCTCATCAGAAGCAGCACAATTCTCCTTGTGGTACTGTTTTAATAACAGACCAGTTTCTCGAACAATACAAAGCGTAATGAAAATCCAAATAAAGCAAACAAAACAGATGAGCATTTTCACTGGTTTATGAGAAACAGGAAAAAAAAAATACATACTTCCCCCATGAGCTGATTTATCTTGTGTTTGCGATGTTTGTTTTCTGCTGAGAAGTGGAACATTATAACTTTAACACAGAAGATAGTACTCTCAACCACTTTCAGATGTTGCCGAAAACGCATTCGACTGGATTGCTTTAGATTGCTTTCTCTACTCTCCGCCTATTGACCTAATGTGCAAACATAATGGGAAGTGTGCTAGCACTTGGATTTAAACTTCTTCTTCAGAAGACGGAAAACTCAATGTTCTCTCACCATTCGTGAATTCTAACATGGCATGGTCTTGTGGCTGTCTCTGTGTGTTCCCTATCAGTCAGTCACTCCTACGTCCATCGACCAAATGGGATCTTCACAAAGAGACCAATCTACTTTGAGTGAAACTAAACGCTGTTGGCCGCGGACTGTGTGCTTCAGCACAGAGAGAGAGTGAGAGTTTTTTTTTCTTCTCTAAAAGAGCAAACGCAGGTGTGAGAGAGCATCTTTTTCAAGATGTTATTCCGACCGTGTGTTTCTGGATGAGCTGACTATTTGGCTCCGGTTGACGGTAACGATTGTTGTCTCGCGTGTTTGGGCATTCGGCATGCTGAGCCAGGTTTCGTGGATGCGTCAAGTTGTCACTGTGGGAACATGACCATCACGGTGTGAAATTTGAATATCTCAGGGCAAGTAGAGTCCCTTTGCCCTGATGGCTCTATGGCCACCAGGTGAGGGCTACTTTGGCTTATAGTACTGGTGATCTGAGGGTTACAGTGTTGGCTACCCCAGTACGGGCCCAACACTGCTCCTGTGCACCGAAAACCTTAGAGCCTCCAAGAGAGCACACTGGCCTGGCCCGTCCCATGCAGTGTCAGTCGTTACTTTCGGGGCTCCGCCAGGTGACCAGAAGTCCATTGCTGCATTGGAGGGGAAGGAGTCATCTCGGGATGTCATTTAATTTATTTATTTAAGAACAGCGTATTAAATCACATTAAATACAGTAAAGCTAAAATATAGAGGCAGACATACAGTAAATATTATGAGAGGTGTTCACATTTGTGTATGCTCAAAGCCAGTCCTTAAGATGGTGTGAGAATATATACTATGACGTGGAATTTTTACTGTCCACTGGCAATTGATTCCATAGTTTACAGGCTCTAACAGAAAAGCTCAATTGGCCAAAGGAATGGGTCCCCAAGTCCCCTCTTAAGGCAGACCTTGTTGTTCTGCTGCTAGATGACTTCTGTATAAAAGTACAAAGTGGTGGGGGTGCCTTCCCATTGATAATCTTAAAGATTAGGCATGCATCACTATGTTTTAAAATGTAACTAAGTAAGTTATAGGTATTAAAGGGGTGATGAACTGAGAAATCAAATTTTCCTTGAGCTTTTGACATCTAAGAGGTCATCATACATCACGCCTCACCTGCGGCGCAAGCTCTCACTACATTCCCTTTAGCACATAGTGGATGCATAACGCAAACCCAGTCAAACGTTTGACTGCAGTATCTTACGTGCTTATAAAATCCGGTGTGCCCGAAAAATGTTCTAAAATAGGTCATTCATTGAAGGAGCGTAATATAAATATTTATATTCGTCTGGTTATAAACCACGATTACGCTTTGCCTGCACCTTCTGCTGCTACAGCTCAGTAAAGCTCAAACGTACGGGTGAAAGATATGACCCGAGAAGGGTTTGGGGACAGGAGAAGCATGACACAGGTAAACATTGGGGTTGCATTTAAGGCTTCTTGACAAGCTAAATCTACAGAGAGATGCCGTATCCGTATATTTTGTGAAACGATGATGTCACGTCATGAGCTGAGCTGGTTGTCATTTACAGCGACAACAACTCCCGTGAGCCCACGCTCTTTCCCGACGTCATCAAAGTACGTCTTTTGTTATTATATTAAATGAGTGACCCCTGGTGGCCAAAAATCGCATATTGTACGTTTAAGTGGCTTGTTGTTTTAAACATCTAAACGTTACTTTTGATAATTCTACAATGATCCAACTGCAACTTATTACATTATGTCAAGTCTGATTTGTTTGACGCCTCACCAGATCAGTGTCAAGAGACTCCATGCTGCCCGAGATGTGCTGCTCCCCTCCATCCCAGGGTTCCAGATCCTTCTCTTTGTGCTCTCCATTCAGACGGGCACTTACCGCACTGTCAGTAAAGTTATCTTCACCAACACACAAAATAAGCAACAGGATTCATATAATGTGTAACATGGTGATGCAAACGCACACAAATGATTACAAAAAAGACATAAAATGTGAGATATGGGTGACAATGAAGTGGAAAACAAGTGATGATTTCAAATGCCGGGTTCAGACTACACAGCATTAAACATATCTTGGCACAATCCATTTGACGTAGCTTGTTGTGGTGATTTGTAAACGGCAATGGGTGTCGGAATGGAAGAGTCAATCGGTTTATATCTTATAGTGGACGATAACGTGACATTGCCCAATAGGAGCACAAAGGCTCTTCCCAACACAGCTTTCCAACATGACGCAAACGAAGTTTGTGGAGCTATGACACAATACTCCTGCCTTTATGATGCTAACACGATGCTTCGGTAGACATTGTTTGTTTACACTCTTGTTTCCGAAAGTCAGTCGCTAGTTCCGCCTTCTCGATGACTTCACACATATTTCTTGTACACAACAAGAATTTAGGAGTCAACATCACATAATCTAACGCAGTGATTATCATAATAGACAATGTTGTGCAGTTTGAACCCGGCATAGATGGACACAAATGGTGGTCCGAGGGTCTCATATATAGAAATAATACAACTATATTGTATCTGAGCTCACCAAATTACAAAAACATTTTAAAGGCCATGTTATCAGAAAAAAGATGGAGCTGTATTTATCTGACATAATGTTTAATTTATTATTGAAGAATTAAGCTCTTGTACCAATAACCAGAAAGCAAATTAGTATTCCTGTCAAAGCTGACATAAGATATATGATATATGAATCCTGAGTAGTCAGCATGATTTGTTTATCGCTGTTAAACTGGCCTTGTATTGAATTTAACTTTGTTAATGTTTGATTTCAATAAATTTGTTTTTATAAATGAAGAGGAATAAAAGCATGCAAATGGATCAAAACTAAATCACAACCTAAAGTTTTATGATCTCACACCAAGATTTATTTAAATAAAGCAATACTCTAGTATAGTGCTCATGAAATGAAACAGGCCCCTAATATGACATCATCAGATTCATGATGCAATCAATGACAAGTCAAAATGTTAAAGTAGCTACTTGCAGCCCGCTTTGAGGGGGTTCAGCACTCGCCTGTTGCTCGTTTGGCTTTTAGTGAATGACATTTTATTTTCACATGATTCAAAATCGAAATCTAGTAGCTGATATTTTTATGACATTACTTCACCTCAGTAAGCATGAGGTAAATTGTGCACAATAGAAAACAAACCTCTGAAAAAGCTACCTCTAACTGATTTGTTAAATGGGACTTTTAGGTACTTAAAATAGGGGTGTAATTAATTAGTAAACTAATTTCTAGTTTGACCCAACATGATCAAGCGAGAACAAATAACAAAAAGCATTTCTGTGTCAAAACGCCTGCAAGTCGTGCACTATTCACATACTCAAAGAATGCCGCAAGCAACTAATAAAACATTTTTTTTTGCATAAAAATACACCGGTAAAAGAAAGGGAAGAGTTGTATTACCTGCATCTGATGAGACTACGCCCATTTAAGAGAAAAAGAAAGAAAAAGAAGGGGTCAGTTGGTGAAAGTCATTGAAGAGATTCAACTAATGC
Source organism: Cyprinella lutrensis (assembly GCA_027497675.1). Classification (NCBI taxonomy): domain Eukaryota; kingdom Metazoa; phylum Chordata; class Actinopteri; order Cypriniformes; family Leuciscidae; genus Cyprinella; species Cyprinella lutrensis. The sequence goes on from JAOTRC010000034.1 coordinate 20,763,041, forward strand.
ATTTCAAGAGCTACAGTGAAATAGATAGACAGGCTGAAAGGGATTGGATTGACTGAAAGGAGCAGTGGAGAGACATTAAATATACACACTTCAATGAAAACTGCAAATGCTGTTGTCACCAAAAGGATAAAAAACAATTGATTTCATGCCTTATGAGGTTGTTCTATATCCAATGTCAAGTATGTCTGGAATGATAATTTCATAAATATATTTTGCATTGCTGTAGCAGCATTATGAATATTTTATAACGAGCGGTTTGCTGTCTTTGATCCATCAAAATGTCATCCCATCTCATAACAACACATTTCAAACTCAGTAAACAAAAGATAATGGCAGGTCTACAGCAGGTACTGTCCATTGTGATGTTTTTGGTGGTCTGCATTTACACTCCAAGGCTCACAAATCTGATTGTGTAACACTGACCACATCACAGATTAAGTTGACTGTTCTGGTATATCACTGTGGTCATTACAAATAAACTAAGATGGTCTTGTTCTTTTCTGCACAGTTATTTCCTGAAATAATATTAATTCATGTTTTTTTTACATGATGTACAATTATGTACATTCATAACCAGCTTAAAGTATACAAAACCTATACAAGTCAACGAGAGATTTATGGGGAATTCATTTATTTGTGTACTGATTTATGTTCATTTTCTAAAGTTTGAATAAAAAAAATCACTCAAAGGCACACAGAGAAAAAAAAATTAATAAAGTCGTTTTTTTTTTTTTTGCACACAAAAAGTATTCTTGTCCCTTGATAAACTTAAGGTTAAATCACTGTAGTCACTTGGACAATTTTAACAATGTTTTTACTAACATTTCTGGCCCAGCAAGTTTCAATAACATAGAAGCCGTTTAGCGTTCATGAAAACCCTACGTTCGGATTCATCAATCAGAATGAATTCAGTCCGATTGAAACAAAAGTTATGCATGTACGTAGCCACGCACTCATTCTGCAGCTACATTCACTCATTCAATACACCGCTCTACACTAATTTTTAAAGTGATTGCAGTACCAGTTTTGGCCACAATCTTACATACAGCACCTTTAAGAATTTGTTTACTGGAAAACACATTTAATGCTTGTTGTCTTGCTGTTAATTTTAAATAAACGTAGAACAAGTAGCTAATCAGTGTCTGTGTCAGTGTCGTTTATTTCAAACTACGACGAACGTCGGCCACGACATATTTTAAAGTCAAAGCACACTTTGCAATGTCTAAATTAAGATGTTTGTTTTTATGTCAGGAAACTGGTCAGTTTTCCTGCTATTTGTGTTCATAGATCAATTGCACTGGCAGCTACAATACCTTTTACATTTTTTGGACCAATCTATCTACAGTATGTAATTTACACCTGTTAGGTAACCACTGAAGAAGCAGGGACAAACATTCATTTGATAAAGTTCTCACCTTTCTTGGCATAGTTGAGGTCCACATCTTTGAAATGCACTACCACTACATCTGAGGATTTGAAGATGATGCTCTCCACAATATCCTCACGGCGAGGGCCCACATTAGGTTCAATGCTCTTCCTGTGTGCAGCATCCAGGACAATATCACACTACAGAAGAAGAGACCAACACAATTTAAAAAGAGAGACAAATGCCAAATATGCATAAAAGTACAGTAAAAAAAAATAAATGCCACACAGTAAGCATGTGCCGGTATCAAATTTTCATGCTGCGGTTAATTGATTGAGCTTCTATCTCGGTACAGTATTATTCCGATATTTTAATTGCTCAAGAGAAACAGATGGATTGTGGGTATCTAAAAAAACAACAGCTTGCATCACTGCGCATCAATGTGTAATTGTGATTTACAAAACACATGGTAGCTAAACAGAATTTAATTAAGTTTAGTGACAACATGTTTCTATGTTTACATGGTACAATGACTGGTAGGCTACTGTTTGTGTTATTCAATCAAATTCTTGGATTTGATTTCAATCTTAATTCAATATTGACTGTGGATATGGATTTGGATAAATATTAGGTAGGCTACAGTCTGCATGTTAATATATCTCAAGAAACAAATATCTCTCACATAATACTGTAAACATACTGAGAGTAATTAAATATAATGCGGTTTTCATTATAATAACAATTATGTAATTACAAGTAAACACATAACAAATATGTAATATAGCAAAATACTCTTAGTGTTTTTTTTAAAGTCAACTAATGTGCTGGTGATTACATGGCTTTCCTGAGGTAAATGTAACATTCTGTGACAATTGCTCTCCTACAGTTTTGTTGACCTTTCTCCGTGTTTGAAAAACACCGACTGATCGATTTTATATATGAGGCATACCTTTCGGTAAGTTATACAGTATCTTTAAAAAAAAAAGTAACAGATGATCAGTTTACTGGAACTGAGGCGCAGCGATTGGTCAAAATGGACAGAACCTGAGAGCTGATTTTTTTGACAGACAACCTGCTCTGTCTAGTCTGTCAGTGTCATCTTTGCTCCACGATTTTTCTCTGAGTGAGAGCGTGTGAAAAGTGTCAATTGTGTAAAGCGCCGACAGGACGCAGAATGCACGGTGCTGGCCGCTAGGTTTAACGTTGCCCTTCAGATGCAACGTGATTTGATATTTTGAAAATTACAATCTCAAAAAAGCTACTTTGAACTTTGACCCCGATGTACTTTGGTCGACGCAGCAGCAAAATGTCCCATGCGTCACATGCGTATTCCGCATCCTATCAGAAAGGCGCTCAAGTCTCAAGCTGAATGCGTGAGAGTTGGCAGTGTTCCTCCTTCCGCCATTTTTCTAATCTATGTGAGGATTGTTTACATTAGACTACAGTGCGCACTGAGCGCATTCACACAGTGCTTATGATTTTCATTACACGAGAGTAGATGTTAAAACTTCATGCTCATTTGTACTCGGCTTTCGCCAAGATAAGCACAAACGAAGACGTAGCTTTACAGTAACCTATGCTTCTTCATCCATTTACGCTCTTTCCAGGTGGTGACGTGAATCTCCTTCTGTCCGGCGGTAACGGCTGCAGTGTACTTGTCACGCCAGCAGACACAACGGTAGCAACTACGGTGTGGTCTCCCCAGTGGACCAGCATGACAACCGTCTGAACTGAGCCGAGTAGGGGACATCTCTAGGGTCTTCAAGTGGGCAACTTCCGTCCTAGAGTTTCGTCAACTAGCCCACGACACCTCAAGAGGGCATGACAGTGACTCTGGCGTCCCCTCCGTCCCCTTATACATGTGGGGATTGTTTACATCAGAGAGAGTGCACACGTGTTTTGTGCAGCATATACGCAGTGTTCAAACGGTTGATGGAAAATAAGCGAATCGCGTTCTAAAAGTCTAAATTCGAATCTATTATTTTTCACGGTATTTCAAATTTTTACCCGCAATAACAATATTGTGCATATTCATTACCGCGATTTATGGCATTACCGGATACCGGCACATGTTTACTACACAGTGATTTAAACATTTGAGTTTAGAGTCATAGGAAGTCTTCTCCTTACCTCTGGGCCATAGGTTTTAAAAACTCCTTCGTAGATCAGGCCATTTTTAACCTTAAGTTCACATTTGTTTCCCTGTTGAGTGGTGAAACACAATACAAATTTCAGTATGATTGAATTGGTTTAATTTTGGTACAGACGCTGAAAAAATAAATACAATTTTATCAAAAAAAACAGAGAAAATAATAACAGCTGCACAAACAAGCATTTTTATAACTTTACTAATAACTGAAAATGGACTCACCACAACTGAGGTCAAAACATGAACCATCCTCATGTTTGCATAAACTCCACTGAATGCCACCTTAAATAGGTAAGAACATATAGACAGTATGAAGTATTTAAGTTGTATTACGGTGATGGTCCTTTAACATAATTGTCTGAGCAGAGTTCAAGGTTCTGATATTGAGCTCAACTGAGGACTGCTTGCGTTTTTAGACATTTTTTGTTGATTTAGAAAATCAATGTCATGAATAAGTGAAAAAGAAAAGTTACAACTCACTGCAGTGGAAGGTCCTTTGGCATTGTTGCGTCCTCTGTGGAGAAGAAAGAAAACAACAAAATGATTAAGCTTGATAGATAGATAATAACTATAATCAAATGGAAACAAGGAAATGTTTGACAATGACATGCTGTCCACAGTTTTCAGAGCCAAACAAAAAAAAAAACAGTTACACACTCCTAGGAACAATAATTCATGAAATACCGATGGTGCTGCTATCGATTGTACATGCACTGGTATACATTCAGACCTACAATGACAAGGGAGCAAAGGCATTATTTACGAGTTGGTCGGGATGGGAGTCCCCACCCCTTTTTACTGGAGTCGATATTGTCCGTGTCCCCAGCCCTGTTTTTAAACATCTATACGGATATACCTAATGCAAATGAAACATACCCAGTTGATGTTCATTGTGTTAAATAAGGCAATCTGGCGCTGGAATGTGTTGTTTTTGAAATCATACTGTGTATTCCTTGCCAACCAGCGGTGGAATGATGTACATTTGTAGGCCAAAATGTGGAAACGAGTTAGCATTTTAGCACGTACGGTTCAATCGTCTTGAATTCATTGTTTTTTTTAAATGGGTTTTTGGTTAAATGGATGAATGATTTTTTTTTTCGAACATCCATTAAACATTCATTCATTCATTCATTCATTCATTTAAATGGATGAAATAAGGCTGTGGTGAACAAGCACACTTGTTACTTTCACGTTTTATTCTACTAAAGGGCGAACCCTTATCTGTGGCTTCAGGACAACAAAATCTTGTGACCTTTTCGAACAATTTTCGTAAGCGGATCCTTTTTTTGATTTTTGACATTATATGACATAAAATACAACCGTTTTACCCCACTTGTGTTTTTTTTGCGCTGACATGCCTTGAAAGGCGGTAGCAAACAAACAAGTGACTAAATTGGACTACAGAGTCTGTCGAGGACATTAAGCATCAACATGCTGAAGGGGTAAACTAACTCAGTCCACTTTTACAGCTTTTGTATGCTTACAACTGTGCTCTTATAAACTATTCTAACTCAAACTTTGAGGGACAATGTTTTTTAGATAAAAACTGAAAGAATTGTCTGAAGCCTAGTGATGGTGACGTAAAAGTTGTGGGACCAAGCCTAGTTTTAGCTACTTCTGGGGACTACATTTAGGCTTCAAAATTACTAAAACTAACAATATATTGGATTAGAGATATAGTAGATGTAAGAATGAGACTTTCCCATAAAACATGAACTATTGAAATTGATGTCAAAAAAGTGAAGTCAAGTTCCCAAAAAGGTTTATGGAAAAATCAGCATTTCACAGAGAGGATCTGATTCATAGACACTGACTGCATTATGGAGTATGTTTGAGAGATTAATTGTAAAGTGTTCATCTACACATTTAGGACAAAATACCAATGAAGTCTCTAATGTGCAGCAAGAATGAGTTCAGTGAGCATGATCTGAATACAAACCATCAAGTGCTTCCAGTCCATTAAAATAAATTAGAGAATAAAAGCTGTGAATGACAGTCCTCCTTTTTCAGCAGCCAGACTACAAATCAAATACTGCAATACAGGCGGTGTAGGCTTCACTGCACCACTCACGATTCCCACAGTTTCTACAAGTCATAATACTCTTGTTGTTCAATGTAAACAAGAATGACATTTTTCACAGTATGCAGCAACGCGACTATGTGATGCCAGTAAAGGCCTCTCTGCATTGCTGTAGGAATACACGTTTTCGAATACATTCACAGCTAAATAAAAAACGTAACAATATTTGTCGTGTATCAGAGCACGCTCTGCGTAACATACTTACAAAAACGTCATCTAGCAAGGACGGACTCAATACATGCAACCTCTTGGAAACGTCAAGGTTGAGATCTGACTTTCCCCTCTAGCGCCGCCACTCATCGGAAATGCACCCGTCTGACAAATATTCCCAAAACGTTCGTTTCCCAAATGATTAGTAACAGGAACGACGCAATTCTGCCCTGGTGTTCTCAAGTAAACCAAATGCAAGAAAACTAGAACGAAAACTGGGTTAATGTCATTCTCAATAGTGACACAGAGAGCTAACATGTGACTTCTCATATGGGAGGATGAATTCCCATAACGTTGATTCACAGGCCCTCAGAACGATTTGGAAATCAGACCTGACAGAACTTTGTCGTTAGACAGATAAGATTAATAATACAAGTAAAAAGAACAGCTATCCGTAGCCTGGGATTACAAATTGGGAAATGATAAAACTGTGCAGAAATAATGTAATTGTCGGCTATTATTAAGGACCTCTTGATTTTATTTTGAGCAATTTCTTTAAAAAATGATAAAAAAAAACTGTCATGTGGACAAAAGCAATATATTAATATCAGTTTAATCAAATAAATGTTGGCAAGTTAGTTGGCTAACAACACTACGTTACTATGAATTGTATAGCCGTTGCTATTTTAATTTTTGCACTGTCAATGCATTGTGAACGTTAGTTAAATGTTAAAATCGGTAAATTACATTAGAATACATTCCAAAACGATAAAATTACATCTGTCTTGTAGGGAAAAGCTGGCATAGCCATATTTCTCCGGCAAAAAGACAATTCATCCTGAACCTATCCCCCACAGCAGACAACACGCCCCTCTCAAGTCTCAAATATCCACGAACGTAATCGTACGCTATCAGCAGTTATTTAAAAACCGCGATGGGTTTGTGCCCATTAACGTGTGAATGAATCCCTGTCCCGAGAACTTGGCCTATATCGGCCTCGTTGCGCTCAATCCAAACCACTGCAAATTCACAACCTGCGTTTTTAAACTACGACACAAGTGCGGGCATGCCGCATACCCCAGTAGGTTCGCGCTCATCCGTCCCCCAAATTAAAACACGGTTATGTTGCAGATTCGGAACCCACCTGCCTATGTTCTGGCGTCCGACGCCTCCTCCTGCTCCCCCGGTACCGGAGGCCGCAGCGGCTCCGCTGTTGCTTCCGCCGGGTTTGCGATTACCACCGGCCTGCGGCTTCATGGACATGGTGATCCCATAAACGACAGCTTGAGCAGAGTTTTTTGACTGTTTGAAAGAAAAAACGTTTTACACCGCGCACGAGTGCGGAATATACTATTTGACGTTTTAGCTGACAGTTGATCTAGTGACAGCCAACGTGTACTCTCCAGTTATTCAAGTATCCACTAATGCTGCCTGCTACTTCAGCTAGCTCTGCTGATTTTTCCCCTCCTCACCAGAGACGATTTAGTCCGTTTTAAAAACCAAAGCGAGGTCGATCCATATGTTTTAGATGTCAACAAAAATACCAACCCAGTAATTTCGCTTTTTTGTTGTTGTTGTTATTTTAAGTGCGATATTCTCTGTGATATACACAGTTCACGCGGGGCTTCAGTACTGACCGATAGACCTAAACAGTCTGAAAAGCCACAAAAAGTGGCGGAAGGATATATATGTATATACACATTCCAGGAATGTGTGTACTCCTTTTGTCGGTTTTGTTTGTTCTAAAGATAAATTCTGTTCAGTGATTACTGTAAATATGATTAGAAGATGATACGTTATTTAGTTAATATTGGAAATGGAGGAATGTTAGTTTTGAGGAACACTGCTCTTATTTAGAGTGCACTACTTTCAGCAAAAGCAGTGATCACTTTGAGCATTTGCGCTTTGACACTATAGGGCAGGTGACTGATATAGCCTACTGTTAAATTCCTTGAGCAGCACTATGCAGTTATTCTTATCATTTTATTCGTTTGAGTGTTTATTTTAACAATCATTTTTTTTAATCCATAATCAGACAGTTAGTGAAATATTTAATTTTTTTATTATCCTCATTCAACCCAATTGAGCCCTGTCCGGATAAAAAAATTTGGCCCTTTTTGTTGGCCTACTGGTTTTAAAAAATATTTTAAAAGATATTTATTCACTCATATTTTGCAAGCTGGTTATATTCCTCCCTGGTTGGCAGCATCTGGGGAAATTCACTTCACTTTTCAACATTTTGTGAAGAACCAGATCCATAGAAATCTAATAATTTTGATTAATGATATTTGATTTGGCAAGAAGCACACTCATAATGAACGTGACATTTCAAGAAATATGGGAAACCAGAGTTGATTAATTATTTAAAGATTACTGTGATCCAAATTATTATGCAAGTGAAATATCAGTATAAGAATTCAGTACAATAAACATTCAGATTTTATTTTTTCAAAGAAAGTGTTTTTTTTTTCTCCCATACCTTTTTTAGATAACCAGTATCAGTCAACCTAATTAAAGAGGTTGTTACATATTATTAAGCAAGTTCTCATGTAATATGGGGAGGATGAAAGATCTTTCTAAAGATGAGAAGCATGAAATGGTGCAATCCCTTACACAAGGGCATGCAAGAAATAAACACATATTTTGCACAAACTGAATAGAGATTATCAAACTATCAAAAGATTTGTAATTTAAGAACTCGGTAAGATAAAGGCTTGTTAAGGAATGTTTGGTCAAACAAATCCTAAAACCTGGGAGGTCACTTGCTCACTCGCGATCGTGCGCATACACACACATGCTCTGTACAGGTTCACACCTCCAGGGCCTCTTTGGCTGTGACCCAGGCCGAAGAGAGTGCACTCTGCCCTGGGAGTGAGTTCTGGATCTCTGGCACACACACACACACACACTTGCTCACTCCATTCAGAGCTCAGAGTTCCATGCTACTGAGATGGTCCAGAGTCAGATTCGTCTGCCACCCCTAAAGCTCCGTCTGGAGCACAGACAGTCCTAAAACAGCATTGACCCAAGCCTGAGAAACCAATCCTGGGCACGAATAAAGCCCATGGTGGGTTCAGGGGCAACTACACAGTCTTTCACACCGGTTAAGTGTGATCCACTATCTCACATTAAAAAGAACATTCCTAGTTTGAAGAAGCAGAAGTTTTGAAGTGTTACAAAAAAAAAGCAAAATTTCAAGGGTTTTTTTTGGATGTTTGTTTTATTTGGATATTATATATTGTTATGGATATTATATTTTATTCATTTTGTTTTTCCATATCAATTTTCAGAAGTTATACATGCAAGCACAACAACGAAAAATGTTCAGGCACTGTGTAAATAAAAGATTTATTAGACAATGGTGTCTTGTGTTGGACTTTTTTTTTTCCCAAAAAGTTCTCCACGTTCCAATATAATATCTGGTTATACTGGTCCATGGTCATTCCTATATTGGGCAGCTATAAAAAAAGCTATACTGTTGAGCGGCAAACATTTCAAGAATCTTTCCATGCAGGCTGGCAGTTGTGCGTAAAAAATTGCATTTTAGCCACTATCCCCAAACTTACAAAGACAAATATTTACATTGGGTTTACATTTGACAAATATTTACATTGGGTGTTTGATTGGGGCTGGAACTAAACTGGCAGTGGGTCATGCAGGAGCAGGGCTGAAGACCTCTAGATAGATAGATTTCTGGATGGTTGGTGAATGGCAACTCCATTCTAAGAAGACTGCAACATCAGTAAAGAGTTAGCGGGTGAAGATTTGGGCTGGAATATTGGGAAGTATAGATGTAAGATCCCTTTAAGGGTCCCCCAGGATGTCAAAACGACTTCTGCAATGACTTCTTGAGCATGTCATCAGAGGTAATAAAGTTATAAACCTGCAAATATCTCTGCAAGCTTTGGGGCGGCTGAAATGCAACTTAATGCACACAGGCAGCGAGTTTTTTGGGGAGTGCAGAGACATGCTTTTTTTGCTTCAAATACCTATTCATTTTTTTGCAAAATGATTTCATGCCTTTTGCAAAACATTGCACTATTTCATGCTTTTCATTTTTATACAAATCTGTCTTCCTCAGCATATTGCATAAGAACTATGACTTGCTTGATAGACCTTTTTCACATTTCCGTGTTTCTCAAAAGCGGAAGTCGCCATGTTCATGTAAACCTCTGTGTATAAGAGACGACATTAAATATTTTTGTGTGTTCCTATTTGCTCAAATATTAAAACAAAAACTCCACAGTGGTGTTTTTACAACTTTCAAAGACAAGAAAAAAATATATAGAGAGAGAGAGAGACTGATAACGGCAGTCAGAAGAGAGAAAGATGCCAATTATACAGTCA
>JAOTRC010000034.1:20836315-20850483 GCA_027497675.1 Cyprinella lutrensis
ATCTACTTAAAGGCAAAAACACACATAAAATATTTTTTTATATACAGCTATATAAATTCGGGCGTTAAGGGGTTAAACTGACTTTGTCGCATATCAAGTCAGGCTACCTATAAACTACCCTATAAATACTGTTAATTTTATTAGTTTTAATCAGAGAGACCTGCTCATTTTTCTGGCACACCTGTTGAGCTGGATGTTTGCTATTTTGAACAAGCTTGTAAACTAAATCTCAAGCCATCTAGCTATATCTTGTGTAAAGTAAGCCACAGCAGTCACAACAAACTTAACCACATTTCTGTTAACACTGCCTCCCTTAACCTTAGAACAACTGAGGCGGACATGATTCCCATTTCCAGTGTTGACTCGATTGTTAGGCAAACATAATACTTCACACAGTTTTATCTCAACGTTAATCTTTCCTCCAGACATTTTATATTAGACTTGTTTATCTCACTCTCTAAGTAGAAGAGATCTGGACCAAATTTCTTTTGAAAAATGGTCATTTTCAGACTAGCACTTGAAAAAAAACATGAGACCGAAATTGTATAAAATCTGCTTTAGTAAGAATGTGTTTGAATAATCTTTGGCCTCGTTACGTTGACCAGACTGAATCATGTTCAGTGTGATTATTTTACAGTGCTGTGTGCTTACACATTTGCACTTCTGTCTTAGGCTACAGCACTTTATCAGCTTAAATTGTAAATTATAACAATAACAGTGGCAACCACATTTGATTTTACAGTTTTTAATGTGCCTACTTTTACTAGATTAATGTTTTACCAGCCCTGTTATTTTTATTCCTTCTCTCTTGATTTGTTTGTGAGTGTTGTGACATCCACCATACCGTAGCCAATTCGGTCACACCATACACTCTAAAAAAAAGGTTCTTCAGGGGTTCTTTGAGGTGGACATGGTGCTATATAGCACCACTAAGCCCAGTTTAGTTCTTCAGTGGTTCTCTGGGGTGGTTAACATGCTCTATGGCACCTCTTATGGTTCTACGTGGTACCATATGACAAAGATAAGCGCTATATGGCACTTAAAGTGGTTCCCCTATGATTACAAGCCAATGAACCACTTTTAGTGCTATTTAGCTATTTAGATCTATTTAGAGTGTAGACTGTAAGGGATCAAACTCGTCACAACATGTTTAGCAAGACAGCCATCAGAGGTCGCAATAACCTCAGTTCTGCACACTGCTCTAAAGCAGAGTTTCCCAAATGGGGGTTCTTGTTGTTGTTTTAATAATTTAATAAGGGACAATGCATAAGGACAATGTCCCAATGTAAACGAGCAAATCTGTAAGCCATACAGACTAATTTTTATCTGGGGTCGAGATGAAAATGCACATTATGCTCGAGAGTTTAATGAAAACGCACATTATTATTGAAATATTAACTTAACCCTGAAAAGGGCAAGACCATAGAGGCATTTGAAAATTTATGTATTGCTATTTTCCATCTTAATAGGACAAATAATACAATTTCATGTTTGTTTGTTAGTTTTAAACATAGCTTCTTTTTTATGTTTGCCAAACAAATTGTTTGGTAATGCGTCTTACAACATTTTAGCCACATTATTAAAACATAAATTCTCTCATAACTTAAAGTAAACATTCTTTGTGAAAACTTATGTTAAAATCATGATTATGTTAGCCTACTGAATCAATTTAACATATAGCCTATAAATTATCAACATGACCAAAACTTTGCTGAAAAGCCTGCTCTTTACAGTTGTGAGACTGGAAAAAACTGGTTGAGGAACGATCACTCCTCAGGTGGACAAAGGACCTTGCTGAAAACTCCCCCTCGTGCGCTATCCAGACGAAGGTCTCACCTCCCTCATCCTAATCTACATTTGTCCGCCTCGTTTTTCACCCTTGCAGAGATCACCACACTCACACAAGAATCTAAATGGTCTATTGTGAATAATTATCATAGAGTTTGTTATTTATACATGTTTGGTATTTTTTAAATGTCTCATTTACAAATAAGTAAAACAAAAGGTAATAAGGTTTTTAAGAATTTAGGGACAACTGGCACACAAAGGAATGTGGTCTCTAGACAAACGGTCCTACCCCCAAAAGGTGTAAACTTCTGAATGTAAATATCCATTGTTATTCAATAATGAAATGCCCCTATAGGGGCTCGGGACTCTCAGCTTCACGAATTTCTTAAAGTTGGGTTCGCATTTCTTCTCTTTATTCCAGATTTTCTGTTTTGTATTGATTATCTTTGAACTGATTATGGAAATGCACTGATAAATTTACCTGACAAAATAAATTCTAACATTAGATTATTCTAACTGACTTATATCATATTATAGAGTTAAAGAAGGAATAGTCATTTTTTTTTATATATTTAATGATACAGATATCATTAAAAATATTCAGTTATGGAGTCAGATGAAATAATGAGAGAATACATGTAAAAATGTATTATTTAATCAAAAATACTTTTACATTCACCCGTTGATCAGATGCTAGATTATATACAGTATCTGGGATATAGATGAAGTATGCTGCCTTTTCTCTGATTGATAGTTCATTCTTTTTAGTATTAAGTTTTTTGTATTTTTTTTAGCTCTGAAATGTTTAATAATTTAGTAAATATATAATAGTAAAAAGTAAACATAAGAAGAACATTTACTGGCCTGAAGCAAACTTTTTGGCAACTACTGACTCGTCCAGACTACAAATCTGGGCAAAAAGTCATGAGCAAAAGTTGTGTGTTTTGTTCAGCCTACTCAACAGAACAGAACACGCAACACAAAAACCGTGGATTTCTTTGAAGAAGTTCATGAAAATTGAAATTTCCACACTGGTTTCTTGTAAGCATCTTAGCCTTCAGTATTTTTATACCATCTTTAATCTGTAACATTACCAGGATGACAGAACAGCTCCTGAGTCTGTGTTTTCCTGCTCTGCTGTTGCGTCTGTGGTCCTGTCTGTAAGTATGCAAAGATCTCAGTGGTTTGGGTGATGAAGTCACTCAGTTCAGTATCACACTCTTCAACCTCAGTGCAGTCACAATTCACAGCCTCGTGTAGATGAGCCTAGAGTGACTTTTAAATAGACAGAGAAAATACAGACAAAGCAGATATATACACAATAGACTCGTTCCACAAATAGGGGTAGTTATTGATATACTCATATTTCCCATAAATTAATATGGGATTGGGAATGTTTCTAATTCATTCCCTGTAGCACCTCCACCTGTCCAAAGTTTCACTTTTATTATGCTAATAGCTTTTGAACCATAAGGCCTATCATAAATTATTTTTTCCCCTTGTTCCTGAGCTCATGACAATTCCGATGAGGTCATTTTCCGTCATAAAAATATGGCGGCCATCTTGAATTTTCCAATAAAGCTACTTTTTCAACTCGTCGGTTTGTCCAATTTGCTCAAAAATTTAATCAGATCATCTACAGACCATGATGACAAAAAGATAAACATATGAACAAATTTTGCATCACAAGCATGACCTGAGGCACCACGCAGCATTCCGGCGCAGCGCCACCTACTGGTCCGGAGATATGAAAAATGGCTATTTTTGCTAATAGCTTCTGAACAGTTTGTCCAAAAATAATAAAATTGTTCTTGTTAGATTCAGGGGGTCATGCCGAGTCGACTGATGTCAGATTTTGGCCCATATCGGCCATTTTGAATTATGTGCTAAAATAGGGGTGGTATTTGATATTTGTCAATGTTTGTTTCCCTGTTGCTGTAGAAAAGGTCCAAGTGACGTTACTTCTTGGGTCTTCTACACCTTATATTTTTAGACATTAGTTAGTACAGTAATTAGCACTTTTAGAAAATTAGTTAATTAAAAAAGTTAAAATGTGATATAGGCAATGTCTCTAATAATTTTAAAACCACCATAAGACACAAACCTATTTGTGTTAAAGGCATACTCCACCCAAAAATGAAAATTCTGTCATCATTTACTTGCCCTCAAGTTGTTGCAAACCTGTATGAGTTTCTTTCTTTTGCTGAACACAAAGCAAGATATTTTGAAGAACGATTGGAACTTTGACGTCATTGACTTCCATAGTATTTTTAGTATTTTTTTTCTACTATAGAAATCAATGGTGCCGAACAACCGTTTGGTTCCAATCGTTCTAAAAAATATCTTCAGCTATTGCTGAAATATCTGATAACTAATTATGAGTGCAATAAAGACAGGTAATAGTACAGCTAATAAACATAGAACAATTGTACAGATAATGTAATTCTTACTGCAGAATTCAGAGAGTTTACTGACCTTTAACACACACTAGAAAGCAGCAGCAGAACATCCACACAGTCCAAACAGCTTCATGTCTCCTGTGATCATTGAAGATGCAATTAATGTGCAGTGAGGGGAGAATTTAAGCAAGCCACGTCCTGATTTGCACGAACAGCAGTCATGGTCTAGATTGATCCAAAGAGAGCTGGTTCAAGAAGGCAAGGCAGCAGGATTTCAGACTACAGTTCTGTGGATAAACAGACTCTTGTAATGAGCTTCTGTAGACACACATTACGTATGACCTGTGTAAAAAGATTAGACATGGAGAAGAGTTGGATATTGTTGAAGACAAAAGCAGACTTTAAAGAAAGGGTTGCACAGGATAAGCAGCAGGATAGAATAGTCTTCACATTTGAAGGTTAATTTGACCATTCTAATCAGATTTTATTTGATCTATTTACCTCAGAAGGGTCAATGATAAACCTTACAGAGGTCAATGAATCAAACACATTCGATTTTATCTGTCATTCAACATTTTGAAAGATCGAATTCCTGAATAAATACATCGAAGTTTCTCTTTTTAGCAACATGGCAGCAATGTTAATAAATTAAATTGTAATTATTCTAAAACTTTGACTAAGTGACTAACAGTCCATTACATTCAAGGTATGTTTTTATTCAGTTCTTCGATTCCCCACGAATTAAACCCACAACGCCGTCATTGCAATCACAGTTCAACCAAAACTGAAAATCCAAAACTAGTATGACTTTCTCTCTGCTGTGGAATCTCTCAATCTTTTTTTTGGTATATGATTGGAAAGAAAAGCATCAGAGACAGGGGATACAGCGACGTCCTTTTCAGAGGTGGAGCTCTGTTCTACTTTATTGATTGGTCTGCACATTTCTCATCCACTACTGAGGAGACAGAGTGATGCAAACATTGGATTTCAAAATCAGGGGAAAAGTTCCTTTTTTTCAAGTCTTGATTCAGAACAGACCAGAAAAAAAGAAAGCCACCCTTGCAAAGCTAAACTGGAAATAGACTGATGTGACGAGCAGTTTTAATTGTCTTTAAGATTCAAGTTTTCACCATTTTTGTCAATGCCATTGTAAACACTTGACATCCCATTAAAACAGGATGAATAAAACATCGATGCAGAAAATCATAGAAAAAAAAATGTGGAAAAAAAATCCAAACATGAGCTCGACATTTGTTTTTTAAACTTCTGAAGAAAACAAACCAATAGATTAAAATAAAGATCATACTGATGGTGTTATGTGAACAAAGCAGAAGCACATAAAGTGGAAAAAAGCAGGATCAAGAGATGCCTTCAGATATCAGCGACCCCCCATTAGCTTTCATCACAGTCAACTATTCCTGCACTGAGTTTATTCACTTTCAGACAGATATTTAGATCTCTGAACGAGTGCAGCAGCTGAGATAAATGGTACCGATGCTTAAAAGTAAAAAAAAAAGTAACATTCCCAATGCAGATGGAGTAAGTGACTAAAACATGAGCATATCTGAAAGCGCTCCAGACCTCTGACATTATATAACTTAGATTACAGGTAGTATGATTTTAAGCTTCTCAAAATTACTAAGGAAAAAAGTGCAACAATGGTGCAGAGATGTACCAAGTTTGATACTTCCTTTTTTTTGTCTTTGTATTTGTTATGTGGTCTAGGAGGGGGAAAAAAACAAAAAAACATTTTGACAGAATCCACACGTCATACGTGCTCCTTTATGATTAGTAACAGAGGACTCTCGCAAATCCAACTGTCAGACATTCAACTCTGAACAGATCTGCCACGGCTGAAGATTAGAACCAAGTCGAAAAGAAAAGCGAGAGAAAAACAGAGGAAACATTCATCTCATATCTGAAGTTTTACTGTGAATAAGACTCCCAACAGAAAAGGCTGATACCATCTTTCCTTTAGGCCTGTCCTCCTATAACAGTTGATGAAAGAGTGTGACTTCCTTCCAGAAGTAACAGTGCAGAACACATCTCAACAGTGCTGCATAGACAGGGTCCACATCTGAGGGGGCAAACGTAACAAAGTCCTTTTTGCGTTTCGTTGGGAGTGGTCTTGATAAGACCATTACACTTTCAGATGTGGGAAGTTCAATGTTCTTACCCCGACTGACCACAAAAATTCCCACGCGTCTACTTCCATCCATTCATCCAACTGGGATAAATTTAAAAAGCAAAGTTAAAATGCAGAAAAAAAAATTGTTAAATGAAAAACACTGCAAAAGGTTACTCTCTATTTACATACATTGATTTTTCTTCTTTTTTTTTTAAAGACAAACAAAATCTTTACAGAAACAAATTTTCAGAAAACGAGTCTCTTTACAAGTTCTTTTTAATCCTTTTGGATTACGGGCCAAAAATCAAAGCATCGGTTCAATCCTGAAAATGAGTGGCTCTAAGCAATGCTCTTTCTGACCACCGGTCGGCACTAGTTAGCACCAAACGTACGACCTCCTCCCCAGTAGAATCTCACTCTCGAGAGGCAGTGAGCGGGATTCATAAAGACAGTGAAAGAAGGGCGATGGGTGAGGCATGGACGCTTGTTTGGGAGAGGGAGTCGGGTCACCAGCCTCAGTCGTCGCTGTCCGAGAGGGTCTCGTACTGCTCTGACAGTAGCGGTGGCTCTCTCTCCCAAGCTCGCGTTGGTGCCACCGGGCCAGAGGCGCCACCCTGTGGCTGCTGTTGGGACTGCATGGAGGGAGACGGGCAGGCCATGGAGGTGGGAGGGGTACTACTGAGCATGCGCATAGTAAGGGGGTTATAAGGAAACTGCATGGAACCTTGGCAGGAGGAAAGAGAAACAATCCTTTTAATTTCAACAAATGTAGCTCTAACAAAACATTTAAATCAAACAATCGAGAAGCTGACCTGTGGATGACGGCCGGTCCTCCCAAGCCCAGGTGGGAGCCTGTCTGTGGTAATCACCCTCTGAATGAACGGAGGACACAGAAGAGGGACGTTCTCCGGCAGAGTATGCCTGGCCTGGGTTCGGAGACTTTGATTTCCTGCTGCTAGCTTTGCTCTGAAGCTTCTGCCTTCCTGCTGTGGAGGTAGAAAGATGGAAAAGGGCGTCAGCAGTTTGGTCTTTTCAATGATATGCAAACATTCAGACTAGGGGTGTTGATAACCGTGAAACTTAAATTAAATACTGGTGTCATGTTGATACTACAAATAAGAAGATATAAATAATACAGAGTCAGTAAGCATTGTGTTGACGTCAATTAGGTGGTTGTACTCCAACCTTAACACTGGTGGCCACCAATCATTTTAAACTATTTATGTAAAAGGCAGACGCTTTTGTCCAAAGTGATTTACATTGCATTTCAATCAGTTCTTACTTTCCCTGGGAATCAAACCCATTACCTTGGCGTTGCAAGCGCCGACGCGCTACTGTTTGAGCTACAGGAAGGCCATCATAACAGAAAATATGACGATGCAGTGTGTAGCTACAACTGCCAGACAAGATCATAATGGATGAAATGAGACGAAAGCAGGACACAACCTGCACTTGAAAACATCTGTTTGGGAGTTTTTTGCATCATGTAAAAAAATATGAGGTGAAAGACTTAAGGAAGTGCCAAAATTATGGCTTTATACTGATAGAATTGTTTTTTATTTCTAAAGATAATATCCAATTCTTCAGGCCATTATACCTGTGGTGAAAATTTCATCATGACAGCCGTAATTCAGAGAGATTCTCCAATATTAGCCTTGCAATTAACCAATTAAACAAAGCACTTGTGCAGAATGTTCTGTTTTAGATACAGTGTATGTTCATTGACGTGTATTTACAGTATGAACCTGTGTTAGGGGACGGGCTGGCCTCCTGCCGGCTCTCTGAAATACTGCTCATGCTTCCTGAAGTGTTTCCAGTCCCCAGGTGAGCCTGCTGCTGCTGGTCCTCCTGCTTCTCCTCCATATTCCCCATCAGAGCCTTCCTGATGATGTCCTCCAGACCCAGATTACTGGCTGGATCACTAAATGAGTGGTTTCTAGGGTTTACACTGCCTGTACAGGACAACACAGCCACATTGGAAAATTTGAGAATAATTTAAGAAGCGTTTAAAACTCGTCAAAATATGAAACCCGAAAATACAACAACTGACGTAAATGGCATGTCAGGTAAGTTCTTTATGGTGAAATGAATAATACTGAAAGCTGTGAAACTCACTTGATGACGTTACTGCCGGGAGATTGAAGATCTCTGTGCCTGGCTGAGCATTACCTGTTCAGAGAAAGCGAAATGAGAGGTAAAATTAGGTGGCAATTGTCTGAATAAAAGACATCAGTGAAGTGAAGTAAATTCCTGAGCTTGAGGGGAATAGGTCTCTGAAAAAAATGGGTTTGCACTTTTACTGACCGACTTCTGCTTTCCGGAAGATCTCCTGCTTTTTGGACATAACCATAGGAGACGTGCTCTCCAGTTTGGTGAAAAATGAGGGCAGGTAACTGCCACTGCCTGGGGAGCGCGAGTCAGTCCTGAAATAAACGATAGATCAAAGATCACACAGTGAAGAAAAGGGTTGGCCAAGACTAACAAAGAAAATAAACAGACAACAGTCTGAATATTCAGGCACATGGGCAGTTTGCTTTACTATTTGTTTTTTATTTTCTTATTTTTCTTAAACTTAAATGTAATTAAAAAAGTGTAAATAAAAGCTCATACACCTAGTAGTGCAGAGAGACAATGAGTTACTACCTCTGTTCGGGAACCTCATGCTCTCGTCTCTGACTCTGCAGCATACTGGCCTCTTGTTTATCTAACCCAGAATAGCCCTGAGGAGGAGAAATGGGCTCATAGCTGCCCTCGACAAGCCCTCGACCTCGATCAGGAGACCTGCCTGGCCTGAGAGAGACAAAAAGATAAGAGACTGCTGCTGGGGCATTGTTTTCAGTGTATAAAGCAACTCACAAATTTTTGTAAGGGATTTCGTAAGCATTAAAGTGTCCCAACTATGCCATTTTAAAGTTTCAAAAATTTGTTTTGGCGACCTCCTACAATAGGTTTGCATGCATTTTCACACAATATACACTGCAGATCACCTCACTTCTCAAATAGTCTGAAAAGAGTTTGTTTAAAGATTTAATCTCTCTAAACCCCTTCTTTTCCGAGAGCCTACTCTGTTCTGATTGGTCAGATGGCCCAGTCTGTGCCTATTATCTGAATTTCAGCTCCAGAGGTTTCCTCAGTGCTGGATACACAGTGATATGATTGATAGTCATTTTTTTTCTGTATCAATTCTGTATTCTGTATTCCGTCCTTATGGATGAAAAATATTTTCTATTTACAACCAATCCCAAACTTTTGAACAGCATAGTATGTGCATGTGTTATTGTGCGGCTTGTGTGTGTTTCTGTACAAGTTACTAATTTAAGTTAAATCTTGGCTTTCATATAACAATTTTGTTTTTGTGTCGATGGGTACCTGGCTCTTGGTTTATCGGAAGAGTTCTCAGGAGATACTCTGCTTGGTGGTCTCTGGTGGTGTGTAGTTGGAGTTGGGTTTTCTGGGCTATAGCGGTTAGGGGGTTTAACTCGACCTACAACACCTCCCATACCAGAGCTCTGGAATGTGGAGGAGAGTGAAGAGGAGGATGAAGAGGAAGGCAGCGAAGTTGATGATGGAGGAGGATCCTGGCTCTTGGCAAAGTCTTGTGTAATAATGTGCTGTGAGAGACAGAGAGAGAAAGTGAGGGCAATGAAGGAGGTGTGACATGTGACATAAGCATCAGGAGTAGGAGTGCAACTTACTGAAATGTGGTCAGCGAGGGTCATGATGCGGTGTGTTTTAGGGACGGGCCCATAACTGTCTGCTTGTGAGGAGGGGGGCTGGTGGGGTGCAGAAGGTCCTGAATCTTCTGACTGCCTGTACCGGCTGATGTCAAACCTCAATCCTACACAACACAAGATCAGATCAAAGAACTGACACAAATGACACTAGGGTAAATCTCACAAAAGATCATTTGTATTTATTTATTAATTATAATTATTATTGATTGTGATTGTTACAATAAAAAAATGCACTTACAGTAATGACAGAGTAAAAAACTAAAGATTTAAAATCTTATAATATAAGGCAGTATATAAGAAATATAACCACAATGAATGAATGTTCCTTAATTTAGAAATTAACACACATTATAGAAATAGGATTGAGATTTTCTTTGAATAAATGTGAATGCGTCCATAAAATGTCACAAAAAAAGGGTTACAATGCAAAAAATCTTCATAAAATTCTAATATAAGCTTAATTTGCACACAAAAAAATGATGGTATGATATAATATAGATATCTTCCTAAAATAATTCATGAGATTCACCCCATCTTGATAAAACATGTGCAGTTTCCAGGCTTGTGTAGGCTTCAGGCCTTTGGAGTCTCACCTGTGGTTGGCTGAGAGCTCTTTTCTGATGGGAAAGGTCCTTCATTCTTCTCTTCTCTCAGGGCTGGAGAGTTAGCAGGGCTGATCACCTCGATTGCCCCTTGAGCCTCATAACGACTGGATGACACTGAAGGACATGTAAATATGCTGTTATAGCCTTGAAAGTAAATAAAGCTGCTTTGTTAGTGAGAGAGGGTGTGCCATCTACACCTTTAGCACACTGTTTTCAACCTACTGAGTAGATCACAAAGTAGACATTGAAGCATCCTTCTATCAGACTTCATCTTAAGTCACAGAAAGAACAAACTTCATTCTCGTGGTAAGAACTTCACTCCCTATAATGGAATTACCCTGTCAAATCGAGGTCAGAGGTTTGCCAATGTTGTCAGTTTTAGTTCCAGCTGGATCACAGGTTGTGTTTTCTAGGTTTCCAAAGACTATTAGGTCTCATGGCCTCAATAGCACTGATCATCCCATTAAGTGTCCTGTTAATGCCTTCTGTTAGTAAATCCCTAAGTTCATGCCTTGTAATTGTCTTACAAGTTGTCTCATTTCTCAAATCACTCTTTTACCTCTGACTACGTCACTGTGTTCAACTATAACACATCTACCTTATGGTGAGACTCTGTTAAGTAATTGCTTCCTGTTTTCTCTGCTTTGGAGTATGTACATTACTTTTAAATGTTGAAAAGTTTGGGGTCGGTGAGAATTACTTTTTGAAATAAATTAATACTTTTATTTAGCAAGGACACATTAAATGGATCAAAACACTGTAAAGGCATTTATAATGTTACCCATGTCTATGTCCAATCAAAGGCTGTTTTGAACTTGATCAAAGAATCCTGTTTCATGGTTTCCAGAAAAATATTAGGCATCCCAACTGTTTTCAACATTGATAATAATAAATAACGTTTCTTAAGCAGCAAATAATCATATTAGAATTATTTCTGAAGGATCACATTAGAGACTTCTGACAAAAAAATGTAAAAATATTATTGATCCTAAACTTTTGAACATTCGTGTTAATTTGAGTTGTGAACTGTGAGGTGTTACGTGATCATGATTCTGGTTTTAATACATTGATTATCATTACACAAAATGTAATTAATTATAATTAAACTTTGTCTGTCCGATGACACTCACTGCTGCTGGAGGAGTCAGAGCTCTGTGAGCCTCTCTCTCGGGAATCCTTATCTGGGGCAATCTGGCGTGTGATGATGACATCGATGAAGTTTGCAGCAGTTATGGTGGTCTTCCCATGCGTGCGCAGCTCCTCCTCCATGCGTGACTTCGTGGGTGGGGCTTTCTCTTTGCTCCCTGTAGCTCCTCCACCCTCCGCATACACAGGATGGGAAGGTTTCCCACCAGGAAGTGACATGTCCCCGTATGGCGATTGCATGGAACGGCGCTCCACCTCCTGCGACTCCTGTGCTGCCCGCCGTGATGACATCATGTCGTCATCCCGGGAGCTACTGTTATTATGCTTGCTCTCCTTGACTTTCGCAACATCCATCTGCGGGGCAGAGGCAGCAGCGTCCACCAGGGCGGCGAGGGCATCAGCTGCATTGTTGTATCGGGAGTTGGCTTGAGCTGCAGATGCTTGAGAGGGCATTTGCCTGGACAAGCAAAAGTTCCACGGTTAATAGAGAAAAACATTAAAAAAAAAAAAAAAAAGTACACGGTGCGTCCTTCGTTCAAGTCCCTGTTCGGGCGATCAAGACTCTTTTTTTTTGTCGAGTGCTGTTTTGTTGTTGAGTTCTTGCACGACTTCTGGCTTATGCTACTCTGAGCAATGTCTGAACTTTGTATTATGAGCACTTCCTGTGTTGTTTTTTTGCCTCTTCACGAATCGATGACTCGCTTGGTTTAGTCCTTAGTTGTAAGTCGCTTTGGATAAAAGAGTCTGCTAAATGACTAAATGTAAAACTAAATTTTAAAATCTACAAATCAACAATTACAAAAAAAAAAATAATTACAAAAAATAAATAATAAAATCTAAATTATTCAAATATATAAAAAATATAAAAGTTCATACAAATTAATCTATTGCAAGTTATTGCAATCATATAATTTATTTATAAATCACATTACAACTGTACATGCAGACCACAATCACCATGCATGTGCAGTACATTAAAACAAATAAACAAAACAAAAATTAACTAAATCAATAATAAAATAGAGCGTGCCAGGACACTACATAAAGCCAAACACAACAAGAGTGAAAATTATCTGTTCTCTAGATAAGGAATGAACCATTTTAAAACCAACCAAATGTAAAAATCTGGGCTGCAGTTACCTGAACCTATAAACCTATGACAGATACTTGATCCTATTTTTTCTAATAAAAATAAATAAATAAATAAATAAGATGCAAGGTAGCTTTGAAGTGGGCCGAAAGATCTTCAATTCTATGATAAAATCTTATACGTTAATATAATAAAAAAGTGTATGTGTGCACAATACATTTTAGTAATGAACTAATTTATCAGGCTGACGTCATGAATAGTGTGTATTGCTCACATGAGTGGGGTAATGACGCTCTTAGTGTTGGTGCCCTGGAAGATGCTCGGCCGCTGCTGGAGGACGCCCTCCTGTGATCGCACGGACGGTGAGGTGGAACGCAGGAAACTACGGCTGCCTGGTCGGCCAGGCTGTTCAGGACCTGCAGCATAAACAGTAATAAGACCTGAGAACAATGGCAGAATAGCTCAGTTTGTTAAGATGGAGCAGAGTGGATCATTATTGGTGCCATTATTTGCATCTGTGTGTCATTTCTTACCTCCACGCATATATTCTACTGCGGCGCGTTCCCTTTCTCTCTGATCTCTCCCTATTTCCCTCTCACGTTCCTTCTCTCGCTCCCTATCCACAATGGCTGCACTGGCACTATGATGGGCAGGATGTCCTGTGGGGAGTGAAGAACAGACAACACATAAAAAAACTAACAGAGGTTACAATCAAACGGGCCCTTTACATTTGCTGTAGTTTGATGGGGCCAGCTGTGTTACTGTAAGAAAGGGATAGAAGACAGATTCATGATTTCAATGATGCAAAATTATCGTGTGGCATTTTTCCTAACCCTATAAAAAGTATGCGTCATGTTTGTGAAATTCTGAAAATTCAAAAATAATTTACTGCTTTATCTATTATAACTAAATCAATCATTTCAATCAAATCAAATCAGTATAAACAAAAGCCATCTTTACACTGCAGTGGCCACAAGCTACATCTAGATGCATTTACACAGTTTAATACTGTTCAGAGGTGGCCTGAATGCAATTACAATACCTCATAACATAATTTATGCCAATGTTTTAAACATTTTCAATAGAGAAATATGAAATGATGGTAAAAATGAAGTGATAATTTTAAATATTAAACTAAAGCAAGCTACTGTCTCGATGAGCGAGTCATCGAGTCAATCATTCAGAAACGAAGCAAGTGGCAATAGACCATTTCATAAGATGTAAACAACACTGGTCCAGAAGCACTTCCTGTTTCAGTTTTTTAACACTACATAAAAG
>JAOTRC010000034.1:20851220-20862569 GCA_027497675.1 Cyprinella lutrensis
TATATATTTTTTGTCATTATCAAATTTTGTCATGTCATTTAGTCTTCAGCAGCCATTATTCCAGTCTTCAGTGTCACGTGATCCTTTTGACATCATAGTTCCCACTTTGAAAAAAGAGTCGTTTGCTGAGCCTGGTGTCAATAAAAGCTTTTATTGAACTAACAAGGACGTTTTCGACGTATTATATTCTTATAATATGATGACCTCTTAGATATCAAAAGCACGAGGAAATTTCGATTTCTCAGTTCATCACCTCTTTAAATCCAGTTTTTATATTTTCTGTGCCATTTTTTCCAGATGCTAGCATGATTGTAAGTTCTCCTATCTTACCTTCTCTCCAGCAGACAGGTCCCAAGTTCCCTCTGAAGGGCTTCCACAATCCCGCCGTGGTGCACAGTCCCGTCCTTTCAAACCGAAACCACATTCAGTACAACCGCAACACCTGGCGCCGCAGGAAGAGGGACAGTCTGCCGGCTAGCGTCAGCAGATAAAGACGAGGGCGCTCCCTCTCCACTTGCTTCCTCTGGTCCCATCTTAAAACGATGAGAACTCATTTAGCCCTCCTACTGATGGTGTGAGCACAGAGAGGCCAGCGTTTGAAACCCAGCTCCTCGTTCAGTAGTTGTGGTGATGGTGGTGCTAAGTAGTTCAGTCTGCCACTGAATCTGTGCATGTATATGTTGAGACTTTTGTTTTTTGACCTGTGCAATCTTCCTGAGGAAGCTTCGAGAACAGGAACTGTTTTTTCGGGTCGTCTACTCCACAACTTCCAGGTTGACAGGTGAAACGTTCCTTTTTTTTGTACGTGTTTCATGCTTCACATTTTTGGTCTAAACGTGACACCCTTCACTTGTGGGACGAACTAGATTCAGTGGATTTCAAGTGTTTGTTGTATCGAGTGAGGATGTGTGTGTGTGTGTGTGTGTGTGTGTGTGTAACGCTGGCTTAAATTCTGCACTCAACATGCTTCCAGAGACCCCACCGTATTGACTGTATACATCACGCAACCTTTACTTTTTTTGTGCAATAACTTCTTAATTTCTGTATTTTCCCTCACTCTGGAAACATATTTAATTTCTCTTTTTTTTGATTGTTTTTGTGTCCAGCCTTTTTGTTTGTTTGTTTTGTAAAAGTGTTTTTATTTTTGTAATGTTTTTAATTTTGTTCATCGTTTACAGATCCTGTCAGACAGGCTCCTTATGGGGGGGAAAAAAGTCTGTTTTAAAATAGTTTTTTGAGAGTTTATATTCCCTCTTCCCCTTTTTCTCGGCATAAAATGCACCTGGACAAGAGCAAGTTTAGATCTCGCGGAACGACTTTCCACTCTTTACCAACAGGTGTCGCCATTTCTCACTGTCTGTGTTCCACATTGAGCTTCAGAATCTCAGCTGTTGCTTTTATTTGTCTCGTTCGTTTGTGGCATCGAGGCTGTGGGACTCGGGGTTTATCAGATTGAGCTCTCGGTCCTAATGCGCTTTCATTCATTTATATGTGTGTCTGTCCTTTTTAAGTCGCTAAAGGTAAGTGTGAGACGTGAATTATTTTAGGGAAGCTCTAATGAACGTGCGAGAGGACTCCAGATCAGTGCAGCTTTATGCAAGGTGCCCTAATCGGACCTGGTTCGGCTTCTGAACGGGCACCCGAATCAGACTAGCGGAGAAAGGGAATTTATTTTGATTCCTTTCTGGAATCTTGACGTGCATTTATTGCCAGGTACTTGCGCTAAGATATGCCTTTTTGGTAATAACCTATTCGTGTACTGTATTGAATTGAATTATTTTGTGTTCTGTTTGTATATGGCACACTAAAACTGTATTGCTCAGAACGTCACAGGCATACAGGTTATTGTTACTATGCAAGTGGAGTTTTGAAATCTCTTCCTGTGTCCCCTCATGATGGCCATTCGCTTGTAAATCTTGTCAAGAAACTAAATCGGAGTGACCGTCGACGGACTGAGATGTGAACAGTTCCTGTATGCGAGTTCAGACTGTTTTAACGGTGGAAAAACACCTGGACGTCTTGTCTGGAGTTTTTGCAATGCAAATATTTCCTCCTGGAGATCAAGCGGACTACATTTACTGCTGTTACGACGCTACAACCATGTCCTGCAGTCTATATTGAATGACTTTGACTTGTGTGATGTGTTTTACAAAGTCATATCTGATACAGACTATGGATTGTCCTTGTAACTCTTGACTCACCCGCCTATCAATGCAATAGGGCAAATGTAACTCTAATAGCAATTTCTGCTTTTAGATTGAACCAGCATCTTTTGCGAAATGAGTCAGACATTGAGGCATCTCTCCCCCTCCTTTCAAACAAGAACCTACTTCATTGGTGGTTTGTCTAAATGAAAATGGCTCCGTTTTTCCTGAGTGAATCTGTAGATGTGTTGGAAAGGTGGTATTTCACTCTGTAATGGTTTGACCTTTTTGAGATGATGTACTGCTTGATACAGTGTGACACTCCTCGTTGAATATCAATGATGGATTTTAAATGTAACTTTTTTTTCTTTTTTGCTGACGTCTGTCATGTCTCAGTGGCCAAAAGCACTCCTGAACTTGTCAATCCGTATACTGAAAGCCCTCAATGTGGCCGCCAAGCATCCAAGAGGTCAGACGGAGGAATTGTTTTTGTTTTCCTTCAATATTTTTATGTAATTTTTTTTCTATTTTATTTTTTAAATAAACATCTTAAAAGCATCCATGCAGTTGCTTGGTCATTGTTTAAATTTAAGTCATGCTTTACAGGTCAGCCCTGAGAAATGTTAGATTTCTTAAACTGTTACTGGTTTTACCACTAGGTGGTGAGCTTGCGCTTCAGAGATCTTCTGGTAATAAAACCCAAAGGAGAGTTGATAAATTGCTAATTATGACTTCTATTCTCTTACTAACAAAAGAGAAAAGTTCGCTTTTTTGCAGTGAAATGAGTTGCTCCTGTCACTTGTAATTCTTTTTGCTCTGACAGTGGACTTTGCTTAATGGACCAGACGAAGATGAGGAGGTGACCTTTATGACAACTAGGCCAAATCTTCAAAGATTTATTGGAAAGCTCTTATCTATCAGCGCAGGTACACAAAGATAAGTGTTTTCAAGTCTAGACATGATTGCTGTGACGTTAAATTGTGACATGTATTTTTAGCTGCAGGGATAAAACACAAAGCAGTTCCTTATTAACTGATGACACCTGAATTTCATTTATTTAAATTTCTACAAAACAACCGTCCAACCACTGTTGTTACTTAGTGTCACTGACAGAAGGGGTGAAAAGAGTCTCGATATCCAATAATCCAAATATCTTCCTCGTCACGCCACCGGTTTGAAAGACTTTCTTGAAGGAGATTTCAGGAAATTGCCGCTTTTGCTCCCAAATAAGAATTACTCTCTAGCCTGTTACAGGGATATTATAGTTTACTATAGACCATTTCAAAAGATGTAAACAACCCTGGTCCAGAGGCACTTCCTGTTAAAGTTTTTTAACACTACATAAAAGCTGGGATGAAATACAACCAACAGAACATTTAAAACTGAATCAAAAAGTTAAACAAACATCTTGTTTTCTTTACACGTGAAATAAAGAAAACAGTTAGCTACAAATTGAAACAGGAAGTGTTTCTGGACCAGTGTTGTTTACATCTTTTGAAATGGTCTATACTTATGAATGGGTCATTAAATAATTTGTAACGAAACACCAAAGTATTGGAAAAGCAATTCACAACAATTCTGCTGTGGGTTTCATTTGGAACACGGTGGTGATGGCGCAGTGGATAAGACACATGCCTTTGGTGTGAGAGACCCAGGTTTGAATCCACTGTGAGACACCGATGTGTCCCTGAGCAAGACACTTAACCCCTATTTGCTCCAGTGACCTCTGACATAGCTATTGTAAGTCGCTTTGGATAAAGTGTCAGCTAAATGTCAAATGTCAACTATTATTTTTGTTGTATATATATATAGATGAGAAAAATTACTGTAACTCTGGCTTTTTGCAGTTACTGTACAAACGACTACCATTTTTCTCAAAAACGACACACACTTGAGAAGATGTTTTGTCAAATAACAAAGGATGCATTGAATGTCATGAAAATGCAGTTACTGCCTTTTTGCTTTGTAAGGCAGTATATATATATATATATATATACACACACACACACAGTATGTGTATTGTGGCCTTATTTCAGGAACTAAAATTTTTAGTTTTTCAATAATCAGGCATAAACAATATTCTCTCAAAAATATAAACATGTACATACATGTTGCTCACATATTATGGTAGCCCTGTTTGTCCTAAATAGAGTGTAATTTCACCTGTGCCATTAATATGTTTATAGGGTAAAAGCACAAATATCAGGGCATGTCAAAACATCTCAAGGACCCCAAAAACACCTTAAACCCCAGAGGGTTAAAGATCAGCTGTTGCAGTACAACACTGACACAGATTGAGAATAAATGATCCATGAAATGGTTCTAAAAGCATATTCACACAGAGAGCGAATATATATAACAAATTTTTTTTTGACCACGTTCTCGGTGTGAATAGATGTTTAGACTGTTACAACCTACTTACCTCCAGACCACCTGCATTCCCAAGACAAGCTTTAAATATGACACAACTGAGGCCACATTTGCCTACACTGCATGCACAGGTGGGCAGGTGCAGGCAGGATCTCATGGGAAGTACTTGAAGCAATTGGGAGTTTGACACTTTCATTGCCTTTATTATTCCGACTAACATCCTACATATTTCTATGTACATCTTAAGATACAGTCTGTTCTAGAACATATCATGCAGACAATGATAACCGCAGTTCTTTTCGTTCTATGTAAATGTTAATAAGCTCAACCCAACCCCTCAAAATGCTACAAAATGTGTCGGCACCCACAGAATTCAGCAGGAAGCCTGCCAAGTTCATTAAAATGATCTGAATCCAAGCGGGTGTGATATTAGTTTCCCATCTTGGGTAATTTGATAATTGCGGGTTGTACAGATGTCACTATTACTAACATTTAGGTCCAGACGGGTTAAAATATTGATATTAGATCAGTTAGACTGGACTAATTTTATCAGGTCTGAGTTTTTCCTTTTAAAAAAATGTATTTATGTACATCTGGTTCAGGTAAGAAGTGATTTGGCCAAGTACAGATTTTTAGGACTCATGCTGTTTTGTGTATTTTTACAGTCATCACAGTCAATTCAGACCAACTCACGAATCAGGTGAAATGTACTTATTTTTGCCGTGACACTGTAGATGTACAGTAGTAGTGGCCACTGCCACCATAGTGGTTTAGAAAACAGCTGTAGTTTTAGCTCCAGTTTAAGGTGGAAGAAAGCGTCAGCGAAGGGGCGAGTTTCAAAAGCACCACCACCAGGACTATATGGGGAAGATCAGGTGTTGGATAGGAGAGGAGGGGTGGGATCCTCACCTGGAGATATGGAGGCAGGGTTGAATGCCCTAGGAGGGAAAGGGATCTGAGGTCCAGGGATGTAGGTGATGCGGTCCAGGGAGGGGGAACCTGCCCCCCCAGGGTGAGGTAACAGGATGGTAGGTGGCATCTGGGCTAGATCAATTATTCCTTTTACAGACAGAAGCAAAGGGCCAGAGGGTGAGCATCCACAACCAATCAGCTTCAACTTTACTTAGAGCCAACACCCTCTACTGATCTTCTAGAAACATCTTATGACTAAAACACTAGACGAATTTAAAAATTTGAATGAGCTCATCAAAAATGTATCAAAGGAGTTCAAATTACAATAACAGGATAGGACAGGGCTGAAAGCTGGGTTCTTTTCACTTTAAGCAAATTAACTAGCAACTAGAACTAGCAATATGAAGCAAGGTATTTTGTGAATTTAGACCGCAGTACCTGCTAAGGGTCTGAGGGTCAAACTCCTTCAGAATCTGCTCAATTATAATTTTAAGCAAAATAAATGTCACATCAAACCCAGGTCAAAGTTGAACAAGTAACCTTGTTCCTGGAGATGTTACGATAGGATGCAGAGTGAACATATGTAACTAGAAAAAAAGGGGGCCTCTTAAAAGGAGAGTCTTTTTAGTCCACAGCCCTAGATTTAACAATCGAATTGAACTCAGTGAATTGACAGCATGCAAAAATAGAACTTGTTTAAGGGTCGTTTGCTTCTGATGGTCTGGAAAAGGTTGCCACTAGTTCACAAACACAATATCTACTGACTGCATTCACTGTCACAAACACACACACTTAGACAATCCCGTACCTCTAGTAGGTGGGTATGGGATGCCAATGGACGGTTCACGTGGTGACAGTCCCCTTGCAACATCAGGGCGCGGTATGACCTGCATCTGCTGCGAGGTGATGTAATCGTTCAGAATGGTTTGCCGAGTGTTCTCCATGGTGTACAGCTGGTAAGTGTTGGGGTAGCCTGTAGGCGATGGTTGCCGTTGGAATATGTATGCTGTTGAGATATACAGAGGAAAACAAAGGACGAGAGGTGAAGAGACAGCTGTTCTTGTCTTGACGTCAATGGTGTGGGTTTGCCACAGTACAGTTGAGCAGTAAATGCTATTACCTAATGCATGAGAGCAGGTTGAAAAACCAAAACATGATGTTTACCAATGAGATTGGAGTAGTGTTTTTAAGAGAGTGATTACTTAGAACAATCAATTAATTTTGTGGGTGACGCATGAACTGTTTTTTTCGTGCAGGCCTGTTTGTAGAAAGCATGGTTTCAGAACAGAACCAATTCATAATTCACTAATTTTCCAGACCTAGTTAAAGCGTCGCCACATCTCATGCGTTCTGAGTCTGATTAAGAAATGCAGATTTATAAAACTACGAAGGTTGTACAATGTTTTGTATTTTGTAAAACACTATTTAAAATTAAATCTTTTAATTGACATTAAAATGTTTGCCATTCTAAAATTAAATGTATAGGATCTTAATGCAAACAATTCACCCTTTTTTAAATCAAAATATCACAACTGGATCATCAGATGAAGACGACTTTTCTCTGGTGGCCTATGCTGGACTCTAATCTAATTTGTTTTCATGACTCTGGCCACTGGAACGATCCCATAATGCCTTAAATTACCTGGGTCCAGGACTCTGTGCTGAAAGGTGAGGCTGGGGTCCAGATGTGGTGCCAGGTGAGTCCGGTACACCTCTCCAGGTACCACAGGTCTGTGGTGAGGGTCAAAGGGGCTGTGAGAGCCATGAGGGTCAGCCCCGGAAACAGGTGACTTGGCGGGAATACTGTCTCTCTGGGTCGGTGTCAGTGCGCTCTTCCTCTCGTGAGAAGCTGGTTTACCTGTTGTTATACTTCCTATTCAAGAAAAAAAAAAAAATCAGCAAGATGACCTGTGAAACTGACTGCTAGAAGTAATCTATAGGAGCAAAAAAACATTTTGAGTAAATAAAAAACAAAATGAGGGATGAGGCATTCATACCCTCTTGCCCTCGCAGTAGGGGTGATCCTCTGGATATGGAGGTGCTTGTGTATGTAGGGGTTCTGCGTGCATTGCTGTCGTCATACATGCCTGGACTGAGTTGAGCTTTTCCCACCTCTGTGTGTGTGGAGCGCAGGACAGACGTAGAGTTTGTGTGTCGGACGCGCTCGGATGCCTTAACATCTTCGTACTTGGCCCTCTCACGCTCAGCCGCCTCGATGGCAGAGTGTGAGATCTTCACTGGGCTTGTAATCAGAGATTTGACATTGTGCTTGATGGCCAATGGGTTCCCGCTACTGCTCTCATACTTCAGAGGAATACCCTACATAGATGTGGAAAACAAAACAAAACAATGCATGGTCAGAAGAAAATTAGAGGGAGATGAAGAGAAACTATTTTCTTGAGACAGTCAAAGCAATCTTTCTTTTGACTGATCTGAATGTTATATGACTGTTCTCTATTGTATAAATACAGTACCGTCAAAAGTTGAGAAACTATTTTTAATGTGTTTTTTTAATAAGTCTCTTATGCTCACCAAGGCTGTATTTATTTGATCAAAACTACAAAAAAACAGTAATATTGTGGAATATTACAATTTTAAATAAAGGCTTTCAACTTTAATGTACATTACAAATAATTTAGGCCTATTTCTGTGATGCAAAGCCGAATTTACTTCAGTCATTAATCAAGACTTCAGTGTCACAAGATCCTTCAGGAATTATTCTAATAAGCTGATATATTATCAATTTATTATCAAGAAAAGGCTTTGCAGCCTAATATTTTTTTATAACCTGATACTTTTTTCAAGATTCTTTGATGAATAAAAAGTAAAGAAAAGAACAGCCTTTATGCAATATACACAACTGTTCAAGTTCACTATTTCTAAATTTAATTCTGAATAGTTGCATCAGCAAGGATGTTAAGTCAATAAAAAGTGATAATAAAGATTTATAATGTTAGAAAAGATAGCTATTTTGAAAAAATACTGTTCTTGTTAACTTTTTATTCACCAATGAATCCTGAAAAAAGTATCACAGGTTCCAAAAATATTAAGTAGCACAACGCTGTCCAACACTAATAAAAAACAATATTCAAATCACCATAGATATAGAATAATTTCTGAAGGATAGAATAATTAAACTAAAAAACAGAATAATTTCTGAAGGATCATGTGACACTGAAGACAGACGAAAATTCAGCTTCGTATCACAGAAATAAATAAGATTTTAAAGTATATTCAAATAGAAAACCATTATTTTAAATTGCAATACATATTTCATAATAAAAACCTAAAATCTTGTACCTGAGCAATGGGTCCTTCCAGAACAGGAGTTTTGCGACTATCTTGTGTCTCCTTACGGGGAATCTCATGAATCGAGCGGCCCGTCGCCTTTATGGTGTTCACACCCTCGTATGGTTTACCTTTCGTGATGCCTCCCTCAAAAGAGCGAATGGGTGGACTTTCCCTCTTGATCTGTTTACCATACTTGGACGCCTCATCATAGACTTCAGCAGATGTTCTTGGAGTTCCTGAAACACAGGAAGATATAATTAGAAATTCCCCTAAATCTTGTAAAAAAAGATTAATTATTAATATTAATGAATAGTTTTCTCCAGTATGTGGTTGTATTTGGCATTTAAAGCAAAATCTTAAATTGGACCAGATGTATTATTTTAAATCCTTTAAATTAAAACAATTAGTCTTTAACTTTAAATATTTTTATAAAATAATTACATATTTTCAGGATTGAAGGAAGTGTGGTGGGTCAGAATTACCTTGCATGATGGATCCTGAGAGTACGGATCGATCCTTAGACTCGTGTGGACTTTCTCTCGGCAATGCTCTGCTGATCAAACCTGGCAGAGAAGAATGTCTTTAAAAACCACATTGGCAAACATTCTCACTTCATCAAATCTTCTGAATCATTCTTCTCGGAAAAAGCACATGAAAACATGACTAACCTTCATAAGGTGCCGCATCACGTCCTGGGTGTCCAGGGGACCCCTCCATGATGTCATATGTGCGCTTGAGATCGTGCCCCATCCGTGGGCTTCTAGTGCCCTCTCTAGGGTTCTTAATAGCTGTGGGAACATAAAGTGAGAGATATTTTATTATAATAAAATGAACTAAAAATATCAATAGGCCATTTAAAAAAAGCCTCCTGGTTAGCTCTGGTGCACCATAAAAACAGAAACTTACAGTTAGCACAGTTAGCAAACATGTCATTTAGCCCTTGAAATGAAGCACTTCACCATCTGACTCCACTTGTGCTGTGGTGTGACTAGGGCCAGGCAATATAACATATAAATGATCACTTTATAACTATAGATTTTTGACAATATTCGATATAATACAAACTAAAAAGAAATTTTAAATCATTTATCATCACATGAATAATATTAAATATCACCCAGTCCAACTGGGAAGCAGATTTGGCTCTGACCGTCAAAAGAGAGGATGTGTCCGCTTTTGCCTTCGTAGATGACGTGAGCTTTAGAATGGGCTTCAGCTCTGCTCTTCTCTTGGCCGCTCAGGTCCTCTGAGGCCAGTTTACCAATAGTGCCTTTCAAGTGATCCACTGCTACACTGGACTGAGTCAGGGCAGGAGTTCCCTAGAAAGAGCGACCGTAAGAAATACTTCACAACTATAAATAAAATTACACAAATATGACACAAAGGCCTATAATAAAAGGTACCTGTGTAATGGAGCCACCTCTATACGTCAAGCCCTCTGGGCCTTTTCCAGGTGGCCCTCTCATGTCCTGAATCTGTATGGGTCCTCCTGGGAGCAGAGGAGAGAAAGAAAAACACTGTTCAGTAGAGGTCGACCGTTTCATCGGTTTTGCCGATATATCAGTACCGATAGTTGATTGGTGGAAAATTCCAGGTTGCATCCGTTGCTGGAGCAGCTGAAACGTGTGCGCGGTCATTACACAGCACGAGAGCGCTCAGAAGAGACTGCTGGCATTAAGCCTTGTGTATACTCCGCTGACTGCGTACGCACCTCTCCAAACAAACGAGGCGTTTATACTTGACGCGCTCGACGTTGTGCTATTCTGTGAAACGACAGGCAGCGACTCGGAGTAATTCTCCTCTAAACCACCAGGAATCAGCAGTGCAGAAGTAGTTTGCCGTTTATTAGTAGTTTATTTATTGCTAATTCATAAAAGAGTAAATGCAGTAGGTTTATTTAACAACTGAAGCCTACTTGGAGAGTTTAAACCTTAATTTCACCAGCAGGGCTTATTTTTGCTATTGTAGACTTATTTTGTAAATGTAACCAATGACTTTAGATAAGTGCAAACGAGGTGCTTAATGCGAATGTGTTCCTGTTCATAAAATAAGATTTTATGGTTGCCCATCAATGCAAATGTTTCTTGTATAGAATGATCATAAATATGCTGATACAGATTGTACCAATTCAGCCAGATTCGGCTCAAAGTCATTCATCTTCGGATGTGGCGATTCGTGCGATGTTAAAAAAAAAGTGCCATGCACACTGCCAGGCGAAATGGGGTCTTGCGCACCCAACGCGTACGACCACCCACACCGCAATGACGTCATTTTTGCCACGCGCACCTTTGCGCTCTTGCGGACGCGTCGAGTATACACAAGGCTTTATACAGAGCGAGAGCGGCCTCTAGAGGACACGTAACAAACTACCACTGGCTGAGTTGTATACGGTAACATACGGAGCTGCGCGCACTGACACTTCAGATGCACGTTTAAAACACAGACAGCAAAACAGTATGTGACAACATGTGATGTCCTTCTTATATGTATCCTTGTTTTTGCATGGGTCCGGTTGCAGTCTCTTTTTTGAAGTTAGTCACTCTGAAGTCCGAACAAATGGGTCTCATTCATGAAACATTCGTAAATATACGAGTAAATATGAGAGTGATTTGCGCGTAAAGAGAACTTCCCG
>JAOTRC010000034.1:20872193-20882336 GCA_027497675.1 Cyprinella lutrensis
CCGCTAAGAAAAATAGTCCCTGACCGTGAACAGCAACAACGCTCCAATGTGTAATATGCATGAAAGCTCAAATAAAAACAACATAGGAACTGCAGCGTTGCTCAGTGATAAATAGAACCGTTGGGTGAAGCGGTCATAGCTGTGAAAAAAGCACAGCTATTGTCTGATAAAAAGTTATTTTATTGTGAATAAATCACAGCTATTGACCAATCAGAATCAAGATTCGGAACAAACCGTTTTATAAAACACATTAGCTACCGATACTGTGAAAAACAAAATGTCCGGAAGTGACTTTTCTTTCATTCATTCTATCCCCCTATTTTTGTACAATATAAAATTGCAAAAATCTTTGCACCGCTAAACATTCACTTAGGTAGGTAAATAAATAAATGAGGCAAAAGTTGTTTTCAGTCGCACCAGATTTCTATTTGGTCTGTTCATTTTTTTTTTTACTGTAATAAACAAGAAGTTGAATAAAAAAATACATATATACATTAATACATATAATTTACATTATCATTCTTGCATTCCCTGGGAATTGATACTAAACCAATAGCAATGCATGTACAAACACCCTATAATAAAACCGGACCAGCCATTTCTAACCTTTGTCGGTCAGGTTCAACCTCCACATCCTCATCCGCACTGCAGGTGGCGCTAGAGTCATTATCAGAGTGGTGCTGCTCCCCCTGTTTCTCCTCCTTGTCCTTGACCTCCGGCTCAGTCTTCACTTGCACCTGACCTCTTTCACTGCTGGGAGCAGTCATCTCCACATCCTGCGGCTCGCTCTTTGGATGGATCTGCATTTCATATGCCAAGTGTGCTCGTTCATCTTGAGGATGCCCGTCTCCAGCACCTCCTTCTGGACTCTTCTCGACTTTCACCTGCAGCTCGCCGTACGGAGGCTCCTGGCCCCTGTCATCTCCCACCTGGCCTTTGGTTGCCGTCACATCCGGGTCCGATGCGCCGTCCAGAGCTGAGTTGGGTTGAGTTAGCGAGTCATAAGGTTTGGCGGGGTCGGTTTGAGAAGGAGAGGGCGCACTCTCTGTGTCCGAACTGTTATCGGGACCTGAGGAAACGGAGATGAGAGAGCGTATGACTGAGCCATCACATCCTCTTTAAATTCTTCATTCGTCTGTGCAAAGAGGGCACAGAATATCAACTTCAATATATTTCAATCTCTGCTTGCAAAAACACAAAGGCAGAGAAGCAGAAAACCCGAACAACCCTGCAGTGACAGAGCAGAGGTGGCATTTGAGGTCACCATTCACTGCACGCGGTCTCACAGCAATCAAGCTAATGCACTTCTGGACAGCAAACATCCTTAGGCAAATCACTACCTTTCCACCCTCGCCACGTGATGATACTCCCTTCAGGGCCACAGGAAGTGTAACTTTGCATTCATACTACCATTCAATTGTTCCTTTTATTACCACATAAGTGAAAGATGTCTCTTATGCTCACCAATTTATTTGATCAAAAATACAGTAAAAACAGCAATAGTAAAAAACTTTATATTATATTTTAAAATGTAATTTATTCCTGTGATGGCAATCATTACTCCAGTCTTCAGGGTCACATGATCCTTCAGAAATTATTCTAATATGATAATTTGCTGCTCAAAAACATTTGTTATTGTCAATGTTGAAAAGAGTTGTGGCTGCTTAACATTTTTGTTGAAACAGTGATTCATTGATTCATTGTAGAACAGTTAAAAGAACTCTGACATTATAAATGTCTTCACTGTAACTTTTGATCAATATCGCTAAATATCTATTATAATAGCACAAATCCAACAACTAGAAAGCAACTATTTTTTTATCCCTCCTCCATTTTCTGAAAATGACTCCTCTCCCACATCTAAAATTCCTGCCTCTTGCTGTGCAGAGGCTCTTTGCCACTCTTTCAGTCTATCTGGTTCTCTGTTCCTCTCGCGGAGAGGGATGAAGGCTAACCTGCTTGGCTTCAGGAGCACCGGTATGCAAGAAAAAAGCAGAAAAAGCAAAAAAGTGACGTTTGAGGGAAGGGGAGGAGAGAGAACAGAAGAGAGCAGCATTTTAGCACATGACAAGTAACCAAGAAGAGCAAACCAGCGACTCAAATCGACATTTTCGAATGATTTCTGAAGGATCATGCGACGCTGAAATTCCAGAATAGTGATTCTGAAAATTCAGCTTTGTCATCACAGGAATGAAATATAAATAGAGGTTTTTGAATGGTAGTCTAAATGGGGTGAAAGACAGTGTAGAGAACAAAAAGGCACCCAATGGGATCCCAAGGTTTCTCAGACTGGTGTCACAG
This sequence comes from Cyprinella lutrensis, assembly GCA_027497675.1. Lineage (NCBI taxonomy): Eukaryota > Metazoa > Chordata > Actinopteri > Cypriniformes > Leuciscidae > Cyprinella > Cyprinella lutrensis. Next base: position 20,874,495 of record JAOTRC010000034.1, read on the forward strand.
ATGGACTTTGGGTTTCTTGCAACTGTCAACTTTTGGCTTGCATAATCTGGGACATTTATAATTTGGCAATATTATTGACTTGAATGCACTGACACTATTGGATGAGAACTGAACTGAGCTGAAATGAATTGAGCCCATTCAATTATGTCAAACTTTAGAGTTAATAAAGCGAACGGAACTGATTTCAACTGAATAATGACTGTTTACTATTGTCTTTTTATAGCTGCTCTACAGCAGAATTGGATTCTGTTTGCATCACCGAATAGCTATTTTTCTGTTCATCACTGTAAAGCAGGTTTAAAAACAATCTGAATTGTATAAAGCACTATATAAAAAAGATGACCGACCATCACTCACAACAGTAGTGAATAATAGCACAACAGATCAAACAGAAAAGCAGAAGCACTCGGTTTCCTTCCAGCATACTTTGAGGCTTTATAGTCAGGGAACGCTTACATAAGAGGAAGAATGGCAGGTAGAATTAGTACAGGTCTTTTATCCCTTCTGCAAAGCGTCTCTATTTCCACTCTCTTTTCTTTGTGATTTGTCTAATTCAATCATTTCCTCTCCCTTTCATCTGCCCTTATTTGCTCCTGAGTCTCACTCATTAAGCGTACAGACAGAAGTAGAGGGAGGATGTTGACCTCTGTGGCAGCGCAGCGCGGTCTAGGGTTTTGCTGTCAAATCTAATCAAACGCACTGCAGTCAGACAGGTCAGCACACTGCACTACTGCTCCATGACTTCATCCCTCTCTTTCTGTGTCAGTCTGTTTCTGCTCTCTTTACATTATAGCCCCACTGCTCCTCTCCCTCTCTGCTTAATCAGACTGGGTTCATGAGTCACAGAGAAAGAGACTGACAGCGATGGGTTTTAGGGTGTTTGTTTAAGCATTGTAGCTTATGTTGGAAGCAGCGGCTCTAAAAGTGTTGAAACCAAAGAGAGAGATCATACCGTCACTCTCCTCATCCTCATCAGGCGCAGGATCGCTCTGTGATGAGTCTCGATTTCTACCGAGCCGGGAATCCTGCACACAACAACATAGTATAGTTAGGAATAGTTGTAATGAATAGTTCAAAATAGATTATACCACAATCATGTAAATCCATAAAGACATTTCAGTTTTTTGTCTTCCTAAGACACCCTTTCTGTGTAACTACTTTTTAACACCACTTTATAAGCAAAAACAACTGTGACTAATAGGAAAACATTATTTTTGAACTAGTAAACAAGTAACCAGGAGAGATATCATATTAAGACTACCATTCATAATTTTGGCATCAGTAAAACAATTGTTTTATTAAGATGATTTAAATTGATTAAAAGTAATATTAAAAGACATTTATAATGTTACAAAATGTTTCAATTTGAAATAAATACTGTTCTTCTGAACTATTTATCAATTAATACTGAACCAAAAATTGATCACAGTTTTCACAAAAATCTTAGGCAGCAAGACTGTTTTAAATATTGATAATAATAATTATTAGAATGATTTCTGAAGGATCTTGTGACACTGAAGACTGGAGAAATGATAATAAAAATTCAGGAATAAATAAATTACATTTAAAAAAATAAATATTACAATAGAAAAGTTATTCTAAATTGCAAAAATACTTCAGAATATCACTGTTTTTACTCTTTTGTTAATTAAATAAACACAGCCTAGTTGACCCCACACTTTTGAAAGGTAGTGTTAATGTTTAGTGTATAACATGGAACTACAAAAACCTCGGGTATAGAAAAATTAATAAACCCCTTGGAATGTACATCAACTAATCAAAATCAAGGACTCAACCATGTGGAAAATATCAGATATCCCATACAGAAACGTCTGAACCACAATAACATGATCAATCACTAGATTGAATCTAGAAACACTTGAGTACAAGAACATGAATATGTTGGCCAACAAAGGAGACAAATCACTGAATATCAGATATTTCAAGCATGTAATGGGAAGGTTTGGATGTAGCAGATTTATTCCATGATAAATGTTGTCGCTGTACCTTATGTTGCCGTAGCAGGTTGTCCAGGTTGTAACGTCTCTTGTTGTTGAAGTAAAAGTTCTTACATTGAGCTTCACTCTTAGTGCCTACCATCTTAGCAATGGCTGACCAGTTCCTACCATGTTCAACCAGCCCTGTGCACAAGAGAAAGCGGGTAAGATTATAAATGAATAGAGAAATGACACCTTCCTCTGCTAACTGCAACAAAACCCTTATTAATCACATGTTTAGTTGGGGTGTGCACAAATATTCAATCTGTAATTATTATCTTTTTTACAACAACATTTTGCATACATATGTCGCTTTGTTGGCTATAAATGCAGTGAAACCCTAAGCCCGCAAACAAAAAGTCACTAAACTCTCATAACTAACACTATGGAGCTTGTTAACAAGTTGATTGTATTTTATCACAAAATGTTGTCGACTGCCTCTAGGCCCAGCGAAGTTTGGAATTATTTTGAATAAATGACCTTACAAATTGGAATTAATCATGATCAAATGGATCAACATTTAGCATGAAAACATTGTTAATTGAAACTGGGTCATAATAAATACCACCACCACCATAAAAATCACACAAAAAGCAAACATCAGTCAAATGAGGAAAGACAGCCTTGAATCACCGCATTCATGAAAGCAATAAGCGCAGCTGTACCCCTGAGTGAGCCAAGAAGATAACTTATCTGATAGCAAAATGATCTCAAGACGTATGCTTCATTTAAGTTATCTCGTGGGAGACATGTTTAAGAACAAAAAAAAAAACAAAAAAAACAAAGCATAGTAAGAAACTTTCTGTGCACCTGGCCTTATCGTTACCAGACCGAGGAGCCAAGCTTCACCAGAGCATGTGGATATTCTTTTTTCTTTTGATATTCTTTTTGAACATGTAAAGCAATATAAACACGATAACCATATGCTAACCATATGCTTGCACTTTGACACTCGTTTTCAAAACTTTTGCGTTTTCAGGCATCAAAGCGCTGTTGTAATGAAAACGAATAGCCAAAACGCATACAAAGTTTTACGTTTTTTAGATGAACAGCCTGAATTTTGAGTATCCAACAGGAAGGTACATTAGTGATTACTTCAGGTTGCACAGATTACAAATCCTTTGTAAATATTAGGTCAAAAAAAAATCATTGAGGATGGCTATCCATGGGTATCTTAACAACAGTCGCTCACTCTCTAAATTTGCAGTCACAGCAAGATTTCTGCAAAATTTGAGGGCAAATATTATATATATATATATAAATAAATAACTGTTCAAATATAGCCTATATATTTAAATGAATGTATTTGTGACACAAAAAGGCTGTTTATTATTTTGGCCGGTAAAAAAATATGCTTGGATGGTTGATTTTTTCATCTACCGGTCCCCGTGGCAGGTTGAGCCCAAGAGTTAATTTCGGACCCAGCTTCCAAGCCTTAAAAGCAAGTGGCACACTTACAACTTTTCTTTTCCATTTTACTGTTGCAGTAGATTTGTCGTCCATAATGCTGTGGTTTCTTCTGCCAGTTTTCAGGTTCTTACAATGTCCCAATTTGGTGGAAAATAAAAATGAATAAACAGCTATAACTTTGGATTCAGTTCATGAAGCGACTTTACAGTGTGAACGTGTGTAATTTGTATTTGTCCATTCAGAGTGTGTAGGCATTCATGCATCAGGAGCAGTTGTCAGCTTTAGTGAGTATAAGGCAAAGTCCACATTAATCCGGATACATTTGAAAACGGATACATTTGAAAACGGCGTTTTCGTTTAAAAACACTCTCCGTCCACACTAGCGTTTTGAGTGTTTCAGTGTGGATGAGAAACTTCTAAATTCACCTTACTTGCGCATGTGTGAAACCTCACAAAAGCTCACTGAGATCATACAGATGGAAAGATAAATAATAAAAGTTATCGCATAATTCTTCTAATTTTATTTAGCAAAATATCTCAACATCACTGATGCGTCCAGGTTGCCGTAGCACAGCAAATGTGAGTACATTTTCTGTCATATTTGCGGGACTGTGATATGAAGAGTGTGCAATGGAACATATTTTAGTAAAAGTGAATAGCATATAACAGACACAATACTGGATACCAATATACCAATACCTCTGGCTTCACAGTCCACACCACAACGTGAAAACAGCGTTTTCAAATTTATCCGCTTTGAAGAGCGTATTCCAAAAGCTTTAAAACTCTGTCTCATGTGGATGGGTAAACCAGAGAGAAAAATATACATTTTCAAAAGAAAATGTATTAGTGTGGACATGGCCTAAGATTTAAATTGAATAAACAATGCTTTCCCATTTATTCATTTTTTTTTATTAGTTATGTTTTAAGAAATCCCCATAAAGTAAATCGAGCTACACAATCAGCACAGAAAACCATTGATGTCTGTGATACTGGATGTGCCTTTGAGATTGCAGTGAAAGATTGGACCAGGTCAGAGGAGTTCACATGTCACTGATTACCTCCATGATCACGAAAGCCCACACCACCAACTGCCAACTGAGATATTCCAACTAGCTGGATGTTCTCAGACACCATGAGGACAGTCAACAGTGCCAAATAGCCACGAGGCTGTGATGCTCACATGCACAAATTCCCTCTGATAGGCTACACTTTTTTTATCAGTACCTTACATATGTTGTTCAAAGAAAACACATTATGCAACTAAGCATTTTCACAAGGAATCCAACACCCAAATTATGCTATTAAACTTTCTATTTGTACTAATGCTCAAGCTGGGATAGAATTCAACCCCTGGATGTACTAACAGGGTTCTCAAGTCTCACACATTGGCTGTGAGACAGATGCAATTCAACCAGTTCATACACCACACCCTGTATTTCTCATGCTGAAAAGGCAATACCAACCAAGTTGTCCAGCAAGCTTTATATATAACGTTGTATACAAGGCGCAGACACAGTTCCCTCCAGTTTCCTGCCGCCAGCACGTATCTCGGCCAGATTGCGTTCGTTAGGCAACATAGATGCGCGTAGACACGGAAGTTGGCGGAACATCCTCGATGTAACAAACAACATCGCGCGAACACACGACGTGATGGAAAAGGGAAGAAAGCTCGCCTAACATTTTTAAGCTAGAACATTTAATATTTAGCTCATCGTATGCATTATTATTGATGCAGTCAAAAACTCTACAACTACTTTGCAACCAGGCCAAAAACTAAGATATCAACTTCACATCGTTTCTTTTAGTAGGATGAAAATAATTGTTTTAAATCTTTTTAAATTGAGAACAAATTATATACAGAAAGCGATCACAGAACAATCCACACAGCGTGAGTTTATCAGGACAACTCGTTAACAAATGACACTGCAAAAAAAAAAATACACTGCACAAACGAAGCTCTCACTGTATGTACATCATCGTATTTGCATTGGTAAAAGCATTAGAGAGAGTGCAGAAAGTGTGTTGCAATGATAATATCTTCATTCTCGCGATCAACAGACTATCATATGTTTGCTCAATGCTCCTCACGGCAACATTTTATGTGACGGGAATAGATCTAAATACTTTAAAAACTTCTCACGATTCGTTTATTTCGAAAGTTGTAATAGTAAAAACGTGTAACAGGACGGGGCTCCTCCACTAACCGCATGAGATTTCACTCCACGGTTTTGATAAAATTTGAGAACCCTGTAGTCAGAACTAGATGTTTTGAATTGACATAGGTTTAAAATAGGTTTACATCATTTACAATCAAGGCCCAGTGTCAATGCACTTCTATAATAACTTGTCCAAGAAGTTAGCCAGAGCGTGCTGGAAAGAAGGTCATAACTAGCACCTAGACACATAATGAAATTGTGTGTGGTGTACTGATTGAGTACTGAATGAATCACTGCAAACATCATGGTTCAAGATCAACCACCTTGCGCCACAGTGTTTTATAGCACGGGCTGACCTTGATTCGGCTCAATCCGTTATCTCTCTCCACCCGCATTGTGCGGCAGACTAAAACCTGTTTTATGCAAAAACAAGCAAGAACATGCATTATTTAATAAATCATCAAACTAAAGAACTTCGAAAAACAGTCCAGCACCTTTTGTGTCTGCACAGCATCTACAGAGATTCCTAACACTCTGAATATAAAACACTCCAAAGTTCCTCCAAACAAATACTGAAACTTTATGTGCAGTTCTCCTAATCCTGAGCCAATCATGTTAGACTGTCCTCCAATTAAACTGAACTGGGCAGTGACATTGATGTCTCACCAGAGGTCTGTACAAAAGAAACGCACACACCTTCATGTTTGTTCCTCAGTGGACTGAACTTCCCCTCTACTAAAGAGAAGATGAAAAAGAGCACAATGAAAGAGGAAGCAGAAGGAATGCACTCAGATGACCGCAGTCTGACCTGAAAACACTTCTGCAAACTGATGTTTTAAAAAGCTCTAGGGGTACTTTGTGTGTTAACGTGTCTGTGAGTTTATCCATCGAAATAGTATGTGCGTAAATTTGCTAAATGCAAAAACAGAAGTGTGCCTTCATCATTATCTTAAGAGTACACTTCACCAAGAATCTCAAACGTCTTAAAAACAATGAAAACTTTTTTTTTTTTTAGATGACCTATTTTTCACTGTCCTCCTTTCCAGGTCGTTAACGCAATCAGTCAAAAACACCATCCAGAAAAAATAAATTACACTGTTGTATTCAATGCAAAAAGAGGAAGCCTTTTTTCCTCTGTCCATTCCTGCTGACAACGACTGTGGAGACAGAACTGCAAACTGAAGTGTGCAGCTAAACCTAGGCCTGTTCAAGAAATTGTCCCAGTCATACAGGTATTTCTTTAATGAATAAATAAAGCTATATTTTTCCTGAAGAAAACAAAACACATTTTAGGACCATTTAGATTTAGCATATTTTTCTTCCACTTTCCCATTCCTAATAATAAATCTCTCATAACTGCAATGCAAGGAAATTATACTATATTTCTGAAATGCAAATTACTTATAATCAAGGTAATATCTGTTGTACTCCCTGTAACTATACTGATAAAACAAGAAGATATTGTAATATCTGTGATATTGTGTTTTATGTTTAGTATCTTAATATAAGGTAGATTCATTGTTGAGAAAAATGGGAATACTGGTAATTATTAGTACTTGAGTTTCATATCATGTTTTGACCACAAATATCACATCTGTAATGCTGGAAATTCACATGTAAGATGTGCAGATGAACATGGCTGATCAAAGTAGTGCACAACTCATTTCTGCTGGATAAACAATGCAATGCCTTTAAAAATGGAATACATTTAAATAAGTGAAATATAGACATAAATGGACTATTTAAAATAGTAAAATTATTATTAATTGATTAATTATTAAACCATACACTGCTACTTACAGTGGGTCAGTAAGTCTCAAATGCTCAGCAAGGCTGCATTTATTTGATCAGAAATAAAGTTATATTGTAAAATATTATAATATAAAACATCTATTTCAACATATTATATAAATTAATTTATTCCTGTGATGGGAAAGTTGAAATTTCAGCATCCATTACTTATTGGATATACAGACATTTCTTCTTATTATAAATCTTGAAAAGCGTCCCATTTAATTTTTTAACCGATATACAGGATTTTAATGAATAGAAAATTCAAATTTATTTGAAATAAAAATATTTTATAACATTATTCATGTTTTTATTATCACTTTTGATCAATTTAATTAATTAATTTAAAATTAATTAAAAGACTAATTAATTAATTTAAAAAGACTTATTTTTAAATTGTAGTTTATATTTACATACTATACATACATATATACACACACATACGCACACACACACTTAAGTCAAGTCAAGTCGAGAATATAGTG
>JAOTRC010000034.1:20926299-20942062 GCA_027497675.1 Cyprinella lutrensis
GATAAAAATGATCATTTTAGAAGAAAATTTCAAATGGCACTTAGAGGCTTTTGCATCTGAACTCTTCATATATATATTTATAAAGTCTCTTTCTCAAAGTTTCTTTTCTTTTAATCTCAGCATTATAACGTTAGTCAAATATATGTTGTATATTTATAAACACATTCATACATAGTACACATACATATGCATATAATATGAAATATAAATGTCAGAAATACTTCACCATATCCCTGATATAAAGGAAAATCCTTAATTTGTCCAAAGCAAGTCAATGCAATATTTATTAGTAGATTTGAATGTCTCTGGTAAACGTATTACAGTAAAGTATATATTATCTTTAAGGGTGATAACTTCAACAGACTGTTGCAAAGAACTGTCATCAGTTGTGAAACTTATATAGGTGCACAAGTCCAAACTTTATGTAATTTCCAGGCAGCGAAACTGACATACCAAATACAGTGGGTTTCACATTCAACACTTGTTATTCTCATTTCAAGCATGATTTTAGACACTAACGTTACTCTGGCTTTTTCATGCAAGAAAAGGATAGCATTTAAGGAAACCCAAGAAGTCTCAGCTCATGTGCGTAATAGGGAGCAGACCTTAATGATGATTTTCAGCAATAAACTCCTGGCTGTGGTATAAACTCACACTGTAATGGCGTTAGCCAGCAAGCTAAAATTAGTTAATCCGAGAAACACCATTAAACCGGAAACCACAAACAAAATCTAAATTTCTCACGTAGACAGAGATGTGAATCAACCTCATAAGAGATCACCTAAATAAATATGTAGAGTAAAATGGTCCGGGGGAGAGTTTAAGGGAAACATCCGTTAGCTGAATGTTGCACCTTTGCATTCAAAACTGCGTCGCCATCTTGAACATAAGCGCTCAGGTCTCTCGAGCCTGCGTGCAATTCTCCACAAAACGCTCAAAAATTTCACATTAAATAACACACTCACCTCATGTCCTTAAAGACACTCCAATAAGGGCTGAAAGGTGAGTCTGTGCGGTTCAAACGTGCGGCAATGCAATTCGTCGGCAGTGAGAGTGCGCGAGCACACACACACTTCAAACACAGGCTTGTTATTTTGTCCTCACTGAGTCGTGGATATAAATTCGAATCGTTTTCTTTAAGGTTCTGCGCCAGAAGTTAATATACGTCACAAGTATGTCGGGTTCTTCTTGCTGAATGCCCCGTGGTTTGCATTTTGTGCAGCTCTGGTCTAGTGCACCTGAGGAGATGGAGTGAAAGAGTTTTTCTCAAGCAAACAGGATGAAACGGTGTGACGTTCAAACTCTCCCCACAGGCGGCCTTCACCCCACCCAAGCCTCAATCTCCGTATATTGCTGTACACCAGAAATTCAGAGAATTTTTTATTATTATTATTATTAAAAATCAACTTTTACAAACGAATTGATTTCAGTATTAATAATTGTTTTATGCTTCCGCATTTGAAATTATTCCAGCTAAGGAGTTTATTAAATATAATTGAATCAATTATGTCGTGCAGTTGTGCTTTTTTCTGACTTCAAAATTATATTATATGTATATAAATTGGAAATAGAAGCAATATCCTACAATAACCCAGTGTTTGTTTGGTGTTTTTTTTGGTTGTTGTGTAAACAATCCGATATTCGGGTTTATAGGAACCATTAGTCAGGAAACGATGTTCTACACGGACTCTTTCATGGCGCGGTCGAGATGTTTGTTTTCGTTTCCATCATATTTGTCTTTGTGGCTTACATTGTTTCTATAAAGTTTGTATATTACAGATTTAGCCAGTTATGGCCACACTTACGAAATAAAATATCCACCCCTTCATACACCCTTGGAGACGCACATTTTTGTCCAACACAAAAGAGGTCCGGCTCATTCCTACCAAACTCGGAGACAGCAAACGAGACTCGAGCTCTGTTAGTCACTGCACATCCAGATGACGAATGCATGTTCTTTGCACCTTCAATCTTAAAACTTGTTGAATCACAAGCATCCGTTTATTTGTTATGTTTGTCAACAGGTAGGTTTATTGTTCCGTAAATAAATTATAACTATAACCTGAAAACATAATTTGTCAGTTCTATTGAAAGCCAGAACCTTTTTTCACCTTGCAAATGCATGCTGTTTATTTATGTAATTTGAACAAATACTATACTCTATGTGCGGTTCTGATTAAATAAAGAAATATGGACTTATGCTGAAATATTTGCCATGCTTGTGTAATGTAAAAGAGACACATAAAAGGTTTCTGCAATCCTCAGGCAATTACAATAATCAAGGACTCCAGCGCAAAAGGGAACTGCTTGACAGCTGTGCGGTACTGGGAATTCCATCCGACCATGTCACCATCATAGAAGACAAGTAAGGGGGCAGCACACAGGATACACAATTTTCATTGTTTGCTCTCATGTAGATCCAAACCTATATGACTTGTGGTCATAATATAATATAAATATATCATATTAATCATCTGAAGAACTTCTTGAATGGAAATCTAAACGACTGCATTGGATTTATTGTTTAGTGTTTTTTTTTCCCTGTCATGGCAAAGCTGAATTTGCAGAAATCATGTGATTATGCTAATTTGGTGCTCAAGAAACAAATCTTATCAATGGTTGTACTGCTGCTTAATATGTTTATTGAAACTGTGATGTCTGCTATTAAAAACTTTTGGGGTACTTACTTAGTTGTATTCAGCAAGGTTGCACTAAATTGATCAAAAGTGAGAGTGAAGAGATTTATAATGCTACAAAAGATGTATATTTCAAATAAATGCTGTTCTTTAGTTTTGATCAAAGAATTCTGGGAAAATGATCACCGTTTACACAATATTAAGCAGCAAAAACTGTTTTCAACAATAAAATACACATAGCGTAGCGTAGCCTATGTGTGTAGATACATTTCTTCCGTGACATTCTGTAGAACAATATAAAATCTTTTTTTGGAAATATATAACAAGATGTCTCTCTACAATTCCTGTTAAAGCTGCTGTCTTTAAAGCTGTCTTATCCAAAATACATATTTCAGAAAATGCATAACCAGCCAGTGTTCAAAACTATCTGCTTGCCTTAGCTTTCAAAGAAGTAAGCTTGAAATGTTTTACATGAATGCAAAGGCATATATGGCAGATTTTCTTGTCTTTGACTATGCAGTTTCTTCATTTGAATGAATGAATGCACATGCTTACTTGATGAGTAAGATGCACAAACCTGCCAACCCTGATTTTCAACATAACTCCATAAAGATAATAAAGATTTTGTCAATCAATCAGCTCCCAACACTGACAATAAGCCCTAGTCTAATCTTGGTGAGGGTGTTTTATTAATGCTATAAAATGAACATTTAGTTCCAGTATGACCACCCCCAAAGGCTTCAACCGCAGCTAGCAAACCCAATTAGGGGGGCTAGGTCAAGCCCCTCCTCTTCTCCCCTGGCTTCCCTGTGAGCAAAGAGTTGCTGGGCTACAAATGAATCCCTTCCATTCTTGTCACAACAGAAGCACAGACAGCTTGAGATAATGTATGGGAGCATGATCTGTCACTGACATAAACGACCAGGCAAGGAGACCAAAAGAGGGAAGTCCTTAACCCCCCAGAGAACTCTATGATGACATGGACTAAACATAAGAGTGCATGGGGCATGATTTTCTAAAATAGTCATTGTGATCCTACAATTATCAATATCACTCACATCTGTGGAATTTTCTTAGTCATATTCATATTCATTCTTTATTGTCCTCAATAGAGGAAATTTGTTTCCACAGTCTGTACCAGGAGCAACATTCCACACTCATAACATACATATATACACAATGTATGTACACATAAATTAGTTTTTCTTTTTCTGTGAATTCAGCGCTCTTATGGCTGCGATTACAAAGCTCCTCCCTTGCCGTGATTTTTTATGGGGTAGCTGTCTATACGTATATAATCTAGTAGTATAGTCACATTTGAATTATCAGTGTTTTCCTGCATCATCAGCTGTTTTTCTCAAATATGAATTATAGTTCACATTTCCAAAATACAGGCACACCGAATAATATTTCCTCCAACCCACATTTTTCCGTCACTGCTGCTTAGCTGTGCCAGAGTCATGTAACCAACAAGGATACACGTATCAGTAATATTTACACCATTGAAAAGTTTAGAGTTAGTAATATATATATGCTATTATTATTTTTCTATAATTTTATTCAGCTTGTACACATTAAATTGATCAAAAGGGACAGTAAAGACACTTATAGTGTGACAAAAGATTATTTCAAATAAAAATGCTGTTCTTTTTAACTTTATTCATCAAAGGATCCTGATAAAATTGATCATGATTTCCACATAAATACTAACAACAGTTTTCTGCATTGATAATGATACATGTTTCTTGAGCAGCAAATTAAAAATGTTTTCTGAAGGATCATGTGACACTGAAGACTGGAGTATGGATGCTGAAAATTCAGCTTTGCCATCAGAGGAGCAGATTACATTCTTAAACATTAGTACAATGGAAAATAGTTATTTTACTTTATTTTTCTGTTATCTCACTTCATTACTGTTTTGACTGTTTTTCTCGATCAAATAAATGCAGCTTTGATTATTATTAGAGACTTTTTCAAACACTAAATCAAAACTATCCCAAACTAGTGTAAGTGCTTTTATCTAAAGAAAGCAACCTACAATTTACTTAGTGCAAGGACAGCCTGAAGTTAAGAGCCTTGCTGAAGGCTACAATGAAGGCTTCGCATACAGTTTCCACAAGGGCCTTCTGATGCCTGACCTTTAACTACTCTATTTTCTGAAACGAGTTAGCCATCATTTGGGTGTTTTTATAAGACTCAGATGTTGAAATATTCCCTGATGTGCTGTTATTGCATTTATGCAAACCAACTGTGTGTGTGTGGGAGAGATAACATGACATAGACATACCATAACATAGATTATAAATGATTATAAAATGTTGTTTCTTCAGAGCATACAGTTACTGCTAGGATTTTTTTTTTTAATTTTTAAAGCATTTTTAAACATTTCCTTTTTCTCTGCTGAGTAAACTTAACACTATTCCCAAAGACCCTAAATCTAACGTTGGAAAAACGTAGTTAGGAATCCTTCAGCATTTCAGATAACACTTTGTCATGTTATGCTTGGATTTCAGCTTGCAGCTGGTCTGGAAAAAAAAAACTTGCTTAGTCAGGTTTATGCTTAAAATGTAAAAAAGTAACAAGTCCATTCGGGGAAAACCAGTTTTATTTTCTTACTGCATTAACTAAATATGGCTAAAGATTTTTGGAGTTCTATGAAAACAACACTTAATATCTTTTTTCTTGGATAAATGTATTCTTAGGCATTTTACTGGAAACAAGACAGCAATAGTTAAAGTCCCAGTCAAAATGTCTTGTTTGGAAATGGGTGTTTGCTTTTTGTTAAAAAGAATTAAAATATTGGACAGGTTGGATGACAATTAAATTCAGACAGCTTGTGCTGTGTATAGCTAGTCCAGTTTCTCTGGAAATAATTGCAAGTTTCTAGCTGAAAACTCATATGAAGGTATTTTAGATAATAAGTTTGCTGGAATGGGATTTTGTCAAAAGATATAAAGCAGAGATTTCCTCTCCACCCAGAGAATGGCAGGCAACAAATATGATGTATGTGTCACAAATTCAAGTTCTCCCAAAAGAATTTGCATAGTCATGGTAATATGTTTTCCAGGCTGTTTTCCAAGTGCTATGACCCACCCTGCCTGCAGTTCTTCCCTGCATGAATCTGTGCGCCCTATGCTTCCTTCTTGGCATTGGTGTTTTCATGCTTAAATTCGGCAGATCCCCAGAGTTCCAAAACACCATCGCATGGCTGAAACTTCTCCACATTTGGAGTTTGTTGGTTTCTGGAAGGATGGAAAACTAAAGCAGAATGGACCCTCTAGCTGTCCCAAACGTAACAAGACATTTCCTGGTGTGTTGGACGATCGGATACGCCCTTGTTTTGACTGCTTTAAACACAGCTGTCACATTTACCTCCATTTGGGTTATTTAAATCATTAGTATGGTACGCACTCTTTGTGTAAGTGTGGGGTCAGTGAGCAGTTGTCTTGTTTTAGACTACTTTAGTGGCGGTACGTGGAATCAGGGTGTGTTCTGAGAAGCCTGGAAGTGTTTGTGTGTGTGTTGACTAGGTCATAGGTATCATGTAAACTCAGACACCCACCTGGAACTTTCATAATAAGTTGGCACAACGCCCAGTCTGCCTGTATCTCTCTCTTTCTCGCCCTATCTTTATTTATTAACTAGGGGTGTAACGATACCCTCATTTCACAATTCGATACATATCACGATACTGAACTTGCGATACGATATTATTGCGATACTCCAAGACTTATCATAAAATGTTAACAAAAAAAATGTACTGTTGATTAAACTGCTAAATTTGATTTTGCATTGTGTGTGTAAATGAATAGGCTTAGACAAAACACAGTACATTAGAGACACCAGAATAAAAATATTCATGATTCTGCAATTATTTTAGACGAATATTACTCTTTCACTGACTACTGACTAGATATATTTAAAATAATGTAGGTCACTTTTTTACACAAATATTCCCCTACTGCATTATTATATACATTATGTACTACTGACGTTAAAACTCTGAAAACTCACATTGTAATTTTATTTTGGATTAACTATTCACGATACATATTGTTGCATTTTTGTATTGCGATATATTGTGACACGACATATACACCCCTGTTATTTACCTAATGTACGCACAGCATATACTTTGATCCATGTTGACTCATTTTCCTTGTTCACACCTTATCCACCGTATCTCAGTCTTTACCCGGGAGATGACACTGTAATCTTTATGATCCTTTCCTCTATAGTCACTCACAAGCACGTACACAAACACACAAGTCTTAAATCTCACCTCGCATTTGTCAAAAACCCAGTTTGTTTGTGACTAAAAGTAAGCTTTTGTACAGCATAGATCACTCTCAAATACTCTAATCAAGATCTTTTTTTATTATCTAAAGTTACAGATTTCACTGGAGCATAGATAACTGATGACTGCAGTGTGTACTGATAACGCTTAAATCTGAAAGATGAGCTTCTGGGTCTTTCGGTTGCATAGCATGACCTCAGCAAACTGTGATAATCTCTAGCTTTCATGTGCACGTTTAAGCTGGTGTGTGTGTGTGTGTGTGTGTGTGTGTGTGTGTCAGCGTCCTGGCAGGGTCATCTGGGCTGGTTCAGGAAAGGTCGCTGTTTAGTGATCAGGGATTGGCGTGCATGCAATGATCCTATTCATACCCTGCAGTCAGCAGCACCGACTGTTGTCGTACACAGAGTTCTGAACACACACACACACTCAGCTGAGTAGACAAAGGTTAAATGAGTGCACATAGTTAGAGTGACAAGTCTTGTGGACTTTAGTCTCAGTCTCAGACATCCACAGACCGCTCACTCACGTACATTGTATGCAAAACTGGTAAGAACTGGTTGAAGTAAGCAATTGCTATCTGACTGGCTGACAGCTAGCCTATTCCATAATATCCTGGCATCAGGGTCCCCTCTCTACTGTATATGTAAAAATATGCTTTTATACATATATATATATATGTATGTATGTATGTATATATTATAAAAATTACTAATACATTCTCTTTCTTTTTATATCAAATAATGCTGAAAATAAGAATCCTACAAAAAAAATATAAGGTTTCCTAAAAAAAATATTTGGCAGCACAACTGTTCACCATTGATAAGGACTTTGAAACAAGAAATGATTTTTGAGCATTAAATTAGCATAGTAGAATGATTTCTATTGGGTCATGTGACACTAAAGTAATGATGCTGAAAATTCAGCTTTAATATTACTGGAATAAATTACTTTAAAAAAATATTAAAATAGAAACCAGCTTTTTAAAATTGTAATAATATGTCATTGTTTTTGCTGTATTTCTAATCAAATACAACACCAAATCCAGAAAAGTTGGACATTTTGCAATAAAAATTAAGAATCTGTGATTTTTTTTCTTTTCTCTTCAACCTTTATTTAACCGAAAAAGTACAAAGAGAATATTTACAAAGTTTTCACTGACCAACTTAAGTGTATTTTGTTTATATGATTAGTTATTTATTTAATTTAATTGTGATGGGTGCTACTTACGCCCAAAAAGTTGGGACAGAGGCAAAATAAAAGTGAAAAGCTCATAGAATATCCAAGTAAATTTCTTTCTTTTTTTAACAGTCTATGATAAATTGGTGAATTGATAATATGTGAGGGTGTAAAAGAAGCTTTTCTGTCTAGCAAGGATGGGTCATGGCTCATCACTTCATGCCAAATATCATGAGAATTGTTAAACAATTCAAAAATCACATTTCTAATGCAAGCTTGCATAGAATTTATGTCATCTACCATACATAATATTGTGAGAAGATTCAGTGAATCCAGAGAAATCTCAGTACATGTAGGGCAATGGCAAGACAGGAACCTCTGTCTCTCAGCCATCTCTCCTAAAGTCTTTCTTCAGTCTTTCTGGGTGGGCCTCCTGGGTCCATCCTGAATGGACACCCTTACTGCTAAATGGCTACAAGTTTGTTGTGGTGCTCTGTCCAGTCCACTTTCAGCTGCTTTTTTCAAAAATTGCTTATTGCACCTTTAAACATCATAACATTGCTTTGACATGAACAAAAAAAGTCGATTTTAGTTTTAGTGGGTTATTTTAGACAAAATTGGATTGATTTTTAGTATGAGCTTATCGATAACAACTAGATTTGTTATTGGTGCATTCCTACCCTTAACATGTGAAGAAAACCAACAGGTTGAATGCTTTACATGTTGGTCAGACAGCCTCTTCCTGTGGTTTTCAGTCAGAATTATCTACAGGGTGGATCAGACTTTAATAGCTTTTAAATGTCTATGTAAATCTCATGAACTTGTGATTATCATCTGTGTAGACTTGTTTGCTGGCAATTAAAAGTGTTCTTTCTGATTCATTGAATTGTTATGCTAGTTTGCGTGATATCTATTTCATTTTACACTCTGATTGTAAAGTTCTGTTGTATCTTACTTTATTGTATCTTACCATCTCAGAGTGTGTGTGTTTATGGGCTCTGAATGAGTCGCGTGACCCTCTTCTCAGAGTTGCTTTGCTCTCTCTGGTCACAGCTGCATTGACCGCCTACACTCTGACCGAGGCAATGCATCATGGGAGTGCTTTTGTGATAAGAGCACATCTGAACACGCTCCAGTGAACTTGTACTTTGTCGACCCCCACGCTCTTTTTCTCTCTCTTTTTCTGTATTATTCATTGAGGCAGACATATGTACGGTGTCTGAGCATGTGAACACAGAGCACACAGTTCACCTGCATGGCAGGGTGACATCAGGTTGAGAGCCTTTCCTCTGTTTACTTCCTTTTACTGGTCTCTCTCTGTATCTCTGTCATGTGTTGAGAGCTTTCGGTGGGTGTTAGGTCATTTTTGTAATATTATCCTGCATGTCTTGAACTAAGACAGATATACATATGGTTTCTCTGAGAAAAGAGCTCTTGCATTCACACAGTGGATTCACACAGTATATTTCTTGTTTAATTCCAAATAAAATTGTATAATTTTTAAATGATTACATCAAGTAATAAAAATTACTAGTATATGTATGGAAGCCCATTTCTGTTAAATAAGAAAAAAAAATCATTCTTTGGAAAGTCATAATTATGAGATAAAAAGTTGAATATACCAATTGCAAATTATGTCAGGAATAATTAAACTCTCAACAGTGTTTGGCAGCAGCGTCTAATAGCAAAGCTATACGTTTAAATGCTTCAAAAACAGAAAAGTTACCACCTTGCTACTGAGAATTGTCATTTAGCATTCAGTTGTGAGACTATTTTATCGTTGTAAAAAGTCGATCACCAGGCAGCACTAAGAACAAATTTCTGTGCACATGTAGCCTATGCTTCTGTCTGTGTTTGACTTTTTGTCATTTGAAATTTTTATGAAACAGTTATGACTGTCTTGTAATTATGCTAAAAATGTCAGCTTTTTATGTAAAATTGTTGACATTTTAACCCTTATAACTATGATTTAGTATCTCTGTATTTTTGACTATTTATGTCTTATTTATGACTTTCATATGATTTTAAAAAAGCACAATTTGCTTATCTTATGTGGCGGAAATGGGCTTCCATAGTTTAGCTGCAAAAATTGTATTTAAATAATATGAAAAATATAGAACTGCATTGGACAGAAGCGACAAGAGGGAAAAAAACAATAGCATTCATCACCTTCAATATTTAATTATAAATTTGTTTGGCAAGGATACTAAACCCTGTGTGATGTATCTTCCAGGAAGAGGACAGAAAGTCGGGGCATGGGGGTGTTGGGGCTGACGGCAGGTCAACACCCTCAGAGAGATGAGCTCTGTTAACACAATCACCTGACAGCACTACAAATGCACTCCCTGCCAAGAGCTTGTCATGAAAAAAAATCCTTCTTTGGGAACATTTCGAGGCAGACACGCTCAGCTGATTCACTACCATTTTTCTTGATTTGCTCCCCTTCTTCTTTTCATCATAAAGCAATGTGCTCTGTATTTTATCTTGAAAGCTGCAGGGCTGTTGTATGCCAAGTATTTGAGAGTGTAATTTTATTTTAATAGGTGTTCTTCTAAATTTGGCTGAAAAAGGCTGTTTTGCTGCTCCTGAACATCTAAATGAATGATGAATATAGCTTGAGCCTTCCAGTTTGCTGCACTGCAGAGCGACTGACTGATAAAAGTGCTTCTTATACTCCATAAATCTGCACAAACAATACTGCAAACCTTGACCTATTTCAGTCAGATATTTTCCATGCTTTAAGGGTTAACTGTCGTTCAGCAGTCAGCTTTTCCCAGCATGCAACGGAGCCGTGTAACGGAAAGGCGGCCCTGGCCCCATGTGACCAGACAAAACAAACGCTGCCAGTCTCCCCACCCCCCTCTCTCTCTGCTCTCTCACACACACACACACCGCCTCCTCAGTAGGCTAAAGTTCATCTGCTGCATTCAGATGCCTGCAACCAATTACACATACGGGTGAGTGAGTGAGCGAGCAAGAGAGAAAAGGAATGGAGGGAGAAGAGAGGTTACTATGGGGCATTTGACACTGTTGCTATAGCGAGGCAACACTGCATTGATCCATTCTGATAAAGGTCAGGTAGATCATGTGGGGTTTTTTTCTTTATTTCATTATCATTCTCTATTGTGGTTCCTTGTTTTTGGTTCTGGAAGATTAAAGGTGTAAAAGGGCAGTGTAGTAAAAGCCTGAACCTCAAAGCCTAATCACTCAAGTTGTTGTTGACTTTGGAAAGAATGTTTGTGTATGTGCTACAATTATATGGAATGCCAAAGCTGACTTAATTAAAAATAAAAACATAAATAAATATACAAATAAACTACAAATATAATACTTTTATTTCCTTATTTATGTATAATTGTATTTTTTCACACATTTCTTTTATTTATACATTTATTCATGTATTTCCCAGATGCGTGGCTCACTGCGTTTACATGAGTTAATCAATTTAATGAATATCACGCTAATATCAAGCTGCCTTACAAGCTAATAATGATACTTTTGCTACAGCTGTGCTGAAGAATAAATCATAAGACATCAAATTCATAATATTTGGATAAAATCAATTGTTTGAATGATGTATTGGCATTCATACCTCTTTTTCAAGTCAACTCCCATCTCTTACATTATCGTATGATCTGTCAATGCTCACTTTTGTCTTATCCTAACTGCTACTGCCCAATTTCCAAGTCACTCCATTTTCGAGCATATCACCTCGCGCCCACCCCGCCACTGATAGGGTATCCTTCAGAGCCGACCTTGTGACCCTGACCAGCAATTGATTTATGTGCAGATCCATCACAAAAGAACAGAAGCAACTGTCATGCCCTATTGTCGAAAGAGGGAGGTAGCCTCAATTCAACTGGCTCTGTTTCTCTCTCTCTCTTTATCTGACTTTGACTTTGCACCGCATTATTGGATTGCCATTTCCAGTCTCCATAAAAGACATATCTAATGCTGCCTTAGAATTTTGCACACACAAAAAAAATTGTCTTTAGAACAGCCTTCACATATCAAGCACACCTATGATGACTTAAAATACTGTCTAGTTAGGCAGCTCGCTATGTTTTGGAGCTTCTGTCTCTCAATCCAGATCCCTACACTCTTGTTTACTCAACTGTTCTCTTTATCTTTCTTTTTGCTGTTCTAATATTTGATGTTTGATAAAGGTGTCTAGGAGTAAAACAGCAAGAAAACAAAACAACATGCACCTAAGTGATTGTCTGCAGTGGGGCGGAGCTTCTTATGACCCCAATACATTACACAGCAGCTGAGGGGGTGTGTGTGAGAGAAATAGAACAAAAAGAAAGAGAGATTAATGCATGGCCCTTGTTTTCCCTGAGCTGTAGTTACAGATGAATGAGAGGGAAAAGCCCAGGTGACCTTTGATCCCAGACTTCAGAGAAGGACTGTGGGATGCATTCAAGCTGAGCGGTAGTGGGACTATGGCAGTAAATCAGATAGAGTGACTCTCTGTTGCATCTGTGTGTGTGTATGTGTGTTGGAACTTAAAGGCTTTTTGCTCAGTCCAAATCAAACTTACACAAAGAACATGGACAGTACAGTATTCAAAAACCTCTTCCATCATTTGTGTCTTTAGTATTGTATATAATGTCACTCATTAGTTATGCTTGCTAAGTCAAGAGTCACTATTACCATTGCTCAGACTTAAACTTTGGTGTGTAATTTATATTATAAGGATGGATGATACCCTTATAATGATGTGGCATAATGGAGAGAGGTGTTTAATTACTTACCTAATCACTCTAACATAAAGTTAAAAAGTTGTCTTTCTCCCAGACAATAAAAACAAATTGATAGAAGGAGCTATGAAAGCCTGTTTCTGAGAAAAAGTGCGACTTCATATCTCTGACTTTCTTCATTTCTTACTTTAACGCAGAATTATTTTTCATTTGTGGTAGTAATTGGGTTCCATCATTCCACTCCTTTATATCAACTCACTTTGAACCACTCTGAACCGCTTAACAAACATACAGCAACATACATGCATCCACTCATAAGCTCACAAGCCGTATTTGCACACAAAATTGTACAAATCTAGTTGCCTACATGGCATATGTCTAATTTCTAAAAGTGTGTGAAATCTCCATTTGACACTTTTATTATGTTTTTCTCCCTCTCTCCTCTTGTTCATGCAGAGAGCTTCCAGATGACCCTGCGGTCCAATGGAGCACTGCGCTGATCTCCTCTCTGATCCTCAAACACACCCAAAACTATGGCATCAGTCTGGTAGGAAACTTCTATTTATCCAGGTCCACCTCATCCAGAAGACTGGGGTTTATTTGAATGACTTAAACCTACAGAAATGCCTCTAGAACACATCGGCAGGTTGGGAGGAGCGCTCTCCAAGCAGTTTGAACTTCACAGTTGTGAAGTTAGGACCAGGGATAGGCCTTTTAAATCTATGAAAGAGTTAAGTGCTCTGAAAAAAGTTCCCAAAAAAGGAAACAAGGTTGTGCTTTTTAGCAGAATGTATCCAAAGGATATCTAAAATGTTTGTTTTGGACATTATTAATAATGTATTTAGAACGAACCGGCACTTGGACAGACACAAAAGAGGCTGATGATAAGGGAACATGAGGTTGCAGATGAACTTTTGGACAAATCAAAAGATAAATATATGATATATAAACAAACAGTAATCAGAAAGAGAGATGGGAAATTAGCGTTCGACTGGCTCGAGTATATACATCTCTCCATATCATACTTCATCACAAAATACCAATCCTAGACTGGATGGAGGCATTAAATGGTCATGTGACAGTCAGGCCTCAATAATAGTTCATCTATTTGGGAGGGTGGGGGGTTGTGTTGGACAATGGGAGGCCTTCGAATCAAAGAGAGATTTTCAGAGATTCCAGCTTTTTACTGTGCTTATCGGATAGCTTAAGTCTAACTCATGAGGTTGCTTTGAGTCTAGGACCATATCAGCTAGATTAATTCACTCAGATGAGCTTTTCATTGGCCCCCTGTATTTAGCCCTAATTACACATGCTGTAATGTCCTAGAATACCACTGAAGCAGACACGTGGTTCCCCAGGGTCACTGCTGGCAAGCCGACACAGATAGCTATCAGCCTGCTCTAAGGACTTCCAGAAAAGGTCCCAAAAAAAATTTGAAATCAAGATTAGAACAAACATTTTTCCCTCTTTTTCCTTCTCTCACGTGTACCGTTTAATGTTTTCTTTGTCCCTCACTCTCCCTCGTTCTCAGCCCGCATGCCATGACATTCCCAAAGAAAGCCAAGCATGAAGGACTTGCATAAACAAGCCAGAAAACAAAGTAAGGTCCTTGCAACATGGCTTGGTTTATTATCTCCATCGCCAAACAAGAACACACTTATGCAAAGAGCAGCTGGTATCCTTCCTACCAGACTGCCAACTGCAGCAACAGTCCAGTCTGACTTTAAACCACAAACACACTCACTAATACAGGCTGCTAAATCTAGTGGATCATCACACGGTTCTGCTGCACCCTTAATTTCATGTTTGATTTGAGTCGAAGAGGCTTTGGGGATGGAAATACTGATGTTGAACTATAACATTACACTCCAATTTGATTTTGGCTTTCAAACGTTTGGGAAAAGAGTGGTGGCCATCTTGTGCTTTTTACCGCTCTCTCACAAGGAGCAGAGGATTGTGGGTAGGGCACTATTACACAAATAGACTCATCTGGTTTAATCAGATGTGCATGTGCGTACCAGGATTCTTATGCTTTGTGTACAGTGTGCATACATGCAGGCAAATATTAGTATGTTAAAGTTTAATTTCAGTCTGATTAAAGCAACAATTTATTCGTTTAGTTGAAACCATACCAGTCTGATTGACTAACAGACCTAGATAATGCAAATGTAGCGCGGCTTCATCCAGCATGTACTCATATTAATGAGACAGCAATCGACCCTTACCCGCCTTACTGTTGTGCACATGTTTTGGAAGACATAGATGATGTGCGACAGGTATTTAATACTTAAAAAATTACATTTTGCATGTGTCGTACACTGTAGGACTATAATCATGCATGTATAAACATACTTATTCTGTCCTCTCTGTCTCTTCTGCAAGCGGACTCACTCGCCTCATTGTGTTTGGCAACATTCTCCATACCTGCCACAATCTATTATTTTGTCAACCATATTTTCCTCCACCCTTGGAGCTCGAGCTTGAGCTGTGTGCAGCAGCTGCTTGGAAAGCACCCATTACCAAAGACAGAATCCCTCGTCTGGTGACACAGCAGACGATGCACAGATAGAAAGAAGCCTTTCCACATAGTTCTGGCAACAACTCCCACCAAGTCCACTGCTGAGTCTTCAAATTACTGCTTTTCTTTGGCTTATGTTTCATTTTATTTTCCAGTTCTTTTCTTTTGCTTTTTTCCCCATCTTGTTTTCACCTTTTCACCCTGTTCTTCAGTAAGGAGAAAGAATGCAGATGGAAAAAAGCAAGTTTAAGTACTTGCATACTAGACTCTGTTCTGTGGGATGCAATGGAAAAGTTCCACCTGATCTTTCCACCAAACTGGGTTGGGAGTTGCAAAAATGTTGTTACTGATCGTAAAATATTAAAGGGTTAGTTCACCCAAAAATGAAAATTCTGTCAGTATTTACTCACCCTCATGTTGTTCCAAACCTCTATGT
>JAOTRC010000034.1:20950781-20961762 GCA_027497675.1 Cyprinella lutrensis
CCATTACCCTATAAAACTGGCGTGTGATTTAGGCAGCATGAAAGCCAACTTGCAACGAATGATTCGTAAAATTTTTATTATTATAACAAGTAACTAGCGGAACATTAAAAAAATATCGAAGTAAAAGTATTAAATTCATCAAAACTATCTACTGATGTAAAAGTAGAAGTATGAGAAAAAAACAATACTCTAGTAGAGTAGAGTACAGATACAGCTGTAGTCTGAAAGTCAAACTTATCAAAAGGCCATATGAAACTGTCAATTATGTGTCCGTTGTTGGTTTTGACATACTTCGAATAGTTTGATGCTTCTGCATACTTTCCTCCCAGTTTTGCCCATTGAAATCCTCCTCAGTCACACTTCTCACTGTTCCAGTGTCCAAACAATGAGGTGCCACACCTGTAAAGTCATGGCAAAATACGTGTGAAAACACATCCGAATAAGAGAAAACTTTTTCTTCACATCAAAAAGAAAATGCTCCATAGTTTAAAACGAAGCAAGGTAAACTACGGTTTGTCTATAACATGCGAAAAAAATTGTCTGTAAAAAAAAGGAAACATCCCAATAATGGTCCGCCTTGTATTCAACTCACCAAATCCATCAGGGTTGGAACGTGGAGTGTAGAAACTCTGGACACCGCACGTTTTGCAGAACATGTGCTTGGCCATGTGCGTGTTAAAAGTGTATGTGGTCATGTTGTCTGATCCCTATGAAACCATAATTATATAATTAATTATAACATTACAACAAATTTAACATTATATGCATTCTGCTCAAAAGGACCCTGTGTACGTGCTTCAAAACATACCTGCAGCAAGGTGAACTGGGATTTTGGTACAATGAAGTGACGATTCTGCTTCTTTGTGCAAATACTGCAACTGAAACAGAACAGCAATCAAAACCATCAGTAGGTGTTACCTCATAAAAAATCTCTCTCATGTGAATACAATGACTCTAACAATGAAAAGCTGACAGACAACAACTTAGATTACAGGCATTTTTGTATTGGCTGTCTCCAATCCTCTATCGAGCCGGTGCCAGCGAAGCACTGAAGAGACTAGTCTGAATTAACCAAAGGGTGGAATGATGACGTAACGCAAAATATCCCCAGCTAGAAAAATACATGGCCCCTTCACATATTTGTCAGACCGTAAACAAACCCATCATAAAAGCTACCGAGCAAATAAAGATGGCAGAGCATTGAATATTACTACATAAAACAAAAAAAGAAAATTGCCTAGGCAATTTGAAAACTTGACACATCCATCAAATAAAGATATTTTAGATAATCTGATATAAATGCATCTTAAGATCCAGAATTTCAGCAGTTTTACCTTGAATACAGACAAGTTACCATGATACCCCCTCAATTAGGATAGCTATGGCATTTAAGCAATGCTCAGTTGGTACTAAGTGGCCCGAAGTGGCTTTGCCTCCCCATTCTGCATGCCACATAAAATGAGAAGCCGTTTAGGAAAAATACATCTATTGTGTAAATGTGGATTGGTTCACTGGTTGAATGACGAACTCTTTGGTTTATAATACATTTGTATAACCACTACAGTGGATTTTTTTTTTCCTGAACCTTACCTGACTATCCTACAATAATACTCACTCTAGTGGGCCAAGTCTTATACTTTTACCGTAGCGCATCTACACATGGACGTTGGCAGAGTACTAAACCCTATACCCTATCTCTAGTCAACGTCGGCTGGGTGCTAACATTAGTTAAAGTATTAACTAACATGAACTAACAATGAGCAATACATTTGTTACAGTAGTTATTAATCTTTGTTAATGTTAGTTAATAAAAATACAGTTATTCATTGTTTGTTCATGTTAGTTCACAGTGCATTAACTAATGTTAACAAATACAACCTTTAATTTTAATAACGTATAAGTAAATGCTAAAACTAATATTAACTAAGATTAATAAATGCTATAGAAGCATTGTTCACATTTATAAGTTAATGTTGACTAAGGTAGATAACAAATGTTAACTAATGAACCTTAATGTAAAGTTATATCAAATAATCATTAATGCAAATAGTATTTCCTACAGAGATTTATGTATTACTTACTTGTGTTAAATATGTGGGAAGATTTCATCAAGCATTTTTGATCTGGCCTGTTAAATTTTCATTAGATTTAAAGCATCTACATACTGGGACAACATAAAAGTGACAGGAGAAAACCCATGTGTGCTTGATCAAATCAATGTATAAAGTAAACCAATATGTGCCGTTATTATTCCCATGTATAACCCAATACATTTGTCATTACATTCAACCAGTGAACCAACCACAATACATGGCCTACTTAACCTATCTGTGGACATAATATTTATTTAGTACTTCAAGTTCCCATCCAGGTTGGTTCAGCCCTGTTTACTGCCTGTGTACTGTTGTTGTCTCTGTGTGCAAATTCCTTGTATGTGCAAACAACTGCAATAAAGCTTTTTCTGGTCCTCTCAGAATGATTTCATAACGACATCTTCATAACATATGTCATGTCATGTATTTTATGTTATTTTTCGATGTGAAATAGATTCTAGAATCTTTGTAGACAAAGACCTGGCAGAACGAAGTAGCCTATTTTCAATAAAAGACATCTATTGTGGAATGACCCAGATGACGTTTCGCAGGGTATTCAACAGCTAAATGCATCCATTCCACAATTATGTATTATCAGCACAATGACTGTGCTAATTACTGAAGATGTTTCTTACTTGCAATTGAACACGTGTAAATCTGGAGCGCTCCACACCTCAAAACGCACCGCGCCGCAGTGACAACCACCGGTGTGTTTCACAAGACCCCCACGCTCCCTGCAAACAACAGATCATTTACATCAGCACTCAGGAGTCGATATTTGCCTCATTGGCTCATGTATTTAACAATGTATGTATTTAACAGACTTCATTCACGTTTTTAAGGGATTGTTTTTTTTGTGGGCAGCAAGATAAACACATGTGTATTTTATATGAGCCCAAAGTTCGTTTTTTTCCGATAAGTTTTGTCCACGTCACTGTGAATGTCTCCATTACGCAGTGAAAGCGAAAGGTTACATAGCCTACCTTTCGTCTTTAGTTACGCACGCCATTTGTTTAGCACCTTTAATTTTGTATAGGCTATGGTAACAGTGGAGTTGTTTGTCGTCTACAACCTAACCGGTTAAACTGTTACGGCATGGCTCTCCTGTAGAACATTCTAAAATTGGTTGATAAGATAACCATCGCCCTGTTTGCTAAACACACACTGTTGACTGGCTGGGTCACATGCTTCAACTAGCTCATTTGTCCTCGGCGTCATCTGGTTCCACCCGTTCAGCTGTTGCAAAACAAGCCCAGACATAGTCCACGATAATGTCAGAGCAGATCAAAAACTTGTTTTCTTCGAAATAGACTGAACTGTAGTTTGTATAAATGATGTCTGTAGCCTAATACAGATATCCTAAGTCACATTGGAGTGTGTGTTGTTAAATAAAATAGAAAGTAAGACTTATAAATTCCAAATGAGCCTAAACAAATTGTATTTTGAAACAGAAGATGTGTATAAAACAAATTGACTGTTTATCATGACAATGTGGTAAAGCTTTTAAACAGGCAAGTTTTCTATATAAATATTATATAATTATTATTAACATCCTGTATTTATCATGTCTGATGTTGATGACAGATTAAGTTAGTTAGATGTAAAGTATTTCCAGTGATATACGCTCAAACACACTCCTCTGAAAGTTCAAGGTACATGTGATCTTGAACTCTGAACAGAAATTCTTTTGAGTTCAGTCTGGTGATGTGGCAGCACGTGTGATGTGAATCTGGGTCGGGTGATAATAACCAGGAAATTTCTAGAGAATTTAAGAACATTTATGCTATGTATTTCCTGTAATTGTATTAGAAACAATTTCCTTGTAAGTTGTTCAATAGAAAATA
This sequence comes from Cyprinella lutrensis, assembly GCA_027497675.1. Taxonomy (NCBI): domain Eukaryota; kingdom Metazoa; phylum Chordata; class Actinopteri; order Cypriniformes; family Leuciscidae; genus Cyprinella; species Cyprinella lutrensis. Next base: position 20,954,719 of record JAOTRC010000034.1, read on the forward strand.
TAGCCTATCTTCGCTGTTAAAAACAAAAAAGCAAAATCACTATAAATGACATTTTTTACTTTAGGGGAGCAGTGGGCTAAAAGAATCTTTATTTTATAACATGAACATAAATGCTGACCAGCCTGTGATATTATTAGAGCACTTTCAAATGCCAAGTCTCGCAGGGTTAGCATGGAGATCCAACGGCAGACAAGCCTATAAGCCTAAAAACAAACTGATGATTATGCTGTATTAAGGATTAGTATCTTGGCCTTGCTCTCTAAAACTGTCAGATGGTGGTTTTTACCATGTACTTACTGTTAATTTCAGTATGATCAGGAGTGAAATAAGTTTAAATGTCACACCTTCACCACTCAGTTTCAAGAAAACTGGCCCAGTTGAGTGACCTAGATAATCTTTTAGCAGCTGTTCAAGCTCATGGAAGAATTAACAGGGACCTGATTCCATAATGAAACTAATCGACTAAGGATGACCATCCAGTTAAACAAGGCTCAAAGAGCAGTTTCACAATACCATCTTTTGAAGAGCAATCTGATTAATGTTTACCTAATTTGGGTAACTATTTTGTGGTATTTATTTTAATATGGCCACAAGACTGTACATGCTGATGAAAGAAACTAGCAGCTTACCAGGAGATAACCAGAAAACCCTAGAGCAAGCTTGGAACTAGTTCATCTTGTTTGATGCATTGTTAATGCATGGCAACACAAAGTCACATGGGAATAAACAGAAAGTTTCTTGTCCACCACATAGGCCTCTAGGATTAGGTTTTAGTTCAATTAGGACAAAAACATCATGAAACAAAACAATGGGACACTAATCTATTTTAAGATTACAAACATATTAAAACATTTTAGTCTGGGACTAGGCTTGCCTTGTCTGTGAAACCGGGCAATAGTTTACGGGAGCCTATACAGAATTAAGCCCTGACAATTATTACAATTTAATAATTACATCTTTCTTTAATAACAGAGGTTATACAAAAATTCCAACAAGGTAAAACTTTAACAAAATCACATCATTTGCTTGCAATTCAGACCTAGATTTGTCACAGTGGTGAACAGATGAGTTACTGTCTGCTCACTCAGAGAAAATGACCTACATTGCTGCAACAGATACTGTGGAGAGTCTGAGGCCAACATGTTTCAAAGCAATGCTATCACAAGTTGTGTTCTATATTAAGTGCACTGGTTGACACAAGTCTCACAACAGCCTCAGCTAAAACACAAATAATGTACTTATGAAACAGCAACTTTTCAAAGAAACCATGCATTTGAGCAAAGACTCTTTTTTAGGGATAACAGCCTTTCATTTCTGTAGGCCTATTATATATGTTTAAAAAAGTTATTGTCATTATGAATAAGCATTATATATGTATACTGTATGACATAGATTGCTCATTCTTTAGTCCAGATTCCAATAGTCTGATTCACCAATAGTAAAGAGAACAAACAACCCAACCAGCCAATCACTGCCTTGGGTGTATCACCAGACTAGTCCATTCTGGCATATTCTGGACACTTCCTTTTTTGATACTGTATCGTTATAACTATATACTTAAAATATAGAAACAAAACTTACCACTTCTAAGTGTTCTTTTTATCTCAAATCTTTAGTGTAAAGCATATTTAAAAGTTTTAACAAATAAAGTCATTGACTGCGGAGGAATCTGGTCATGTGACGTATCGTAAACGTCACACTCCTGGGTTTGGATAAATACAGTACCATTCGCTTTCAACGGCAGTTTTCTACACAGAGGACAATTTTTAAAAGCAGATTAAGAGTCAGTAAACTTTCTAAAAGGTAAGACTCAACATTTAGTTGGTTTTATAACATTCTTAAAAGACTTAATGTTACGTTGTTCTTGTGGTTTTTCAATTGATACGGTCGGTTTCTGGATGTCTAAACGTAACGTTATTTACCTGTTATGTTATTCATAATGCGTTCGTCTAAGTAATGTGTTTTAACGTCGTCTGTTACCGAAATGGATGGATGTTTTAAAGTTCGTGTAGTTTGCTTTCGACTTGTGTTTCACAAGTCGAAAGCAAGACTTGTGAAAGACTCATCTTTTCGACCGTGTTTTTGCTGAATTCTTTGAACAAAGAACCCGGATGTTACTGTACAGCCGCCATGTTAGTGAATAGGACCTTGTAGAGAGAAGAAAAAAAGATCCTGTTGTTTTGCCATCTTTTTAGTTTGTTTCCTCGCATCGATAAATACTTGATATAATAACTAGTTCTACTTTTAATACAATTGAGACAATTTGGCACATACCTCGTATGAATTGTACCGTTCATGTAATGTTCAAAGAAAATGGTTTCATTGTAATGTAATGCTAATGCATTTTTTTACCTCGTTTTTTTTTAAATAGATAATCCGCTGTAATAAAATTGATTTGGCTAAGGATAACATTTATATTATGCCATTACGTTTTAATTAAACTAAGTAATTAGTACACTGATGCACCATAGTGTATTGTAATGTAACACTGTCATAATGCAGCTGTACTGTGGCTGAAAAAGTCTCCCTCCCCCTTCGCTTTTCTCATTTTCATTTTCCTAAGAAACTGCCAGTGGCTGGCTGTTGCTCCCATAAATGCAGCCTTTTTTATTTAAATCTCACCGTGTATGATTTTATAACAGTTAAAGAATAAAATCATACACGGTGATAATTGCACCTACTATGTAGGTTACAATTTTGTTTAAATCTGCAACATGACATCAGTGATGGACCACTGTCTTTCCAAATTTGACTGGTGTTTGGATTTCATGTGATTTCCTATTGTATTGGTTTAGGCTATGTTATTATAACTTGTTTCCTTTTATAATTCCATTTTAGTAAGATTATTTTCATCGAATTAATTTCAAACCTCGCCAGTCAGATAACATTGAGTTACTCCACAGCGCCATCCAGTGCATTTAATTATATCTGCTAGATTTATTCCTTGGAATTTATCATGGATTCACTGCATTTACAGCCATCAAAGCAATGTATTAAAATTTAAATAGTATTTTTCAAATCATAATTACAGATAGAATATTCAACTATTTGTGCACACTAGAAATAACTCAAAAACGTTTGTATTGTCCTATGCTGTTTCCCCAAAGCATCAATGGTTTCATTTTATAGGATACTTTTGGTACAGTATTTATAGCAATACAGCATCAATACACCCAACAGATACTTGTTACACAATAGCAGATACTTGTTGGAACATAGGGACATTTTATGTGTGGTGTTTCAAAAAATACTAGGCTACCTCTTTCTGAAGCTTTAAGCATTCATGGAAGAGCTCTGCCTTTATTTTGCTCTAACTGAATTGGGGGTTGTATTATCCCAATCAATTAGTTGACTAATTGGTCTATGTTCTGTTTCAACCAAAATTCTTTATTTTTTTTCTGTTTATTGAGAGTAAAAGCTTTAAATGTATAGTCTATTCGTGTCAACCACAAAGCTGAGCTCCTTTGTCTGAATTGATCGTGTTTGACCGTTATAACATGATTAAAAGAATTTTTTGCATATTCCTCAACCATTCTTGTGATGATCACTAGTTGACAACAGTATTTTCGGAAATCATATTCGGTAACCATAATGTGCATGTGATGCAACACTGTCACAGCCGACCGACTTGTGTCACTCATTTTATTGCAAAATAATTAGGTAAAATATTGGTTTATGCATGGTTGCTAATCTTATTTTTCTTAATTTATTTACAGATGCAGATCTTTGTCAAGACCCTCACTGGTAAGACCATCACCCTTGAGGTTGAACCAAGTGACACCATTGAGAATGTGAAGGCCAAGATTCAGGACAAAGAAGGCATTCCCCCTGACCAGCAGAGGTTGATCTTTGCTGGCAAACAGCTGGAAGATGGACGCACACTGTCCGACTACAACATCCAGAAAGAGTCCACATTGCACCTGGTGCTGCGTCTCAGAGGAGGTTCAGATATTTAAACTGACAGTCTAGGGGATGGACATTTATTTCAGTAGCCCCATACACTCACCATTTTTTCCTCTTCTCTTTATACATTAACCAAGTCATTACATGCATATTTTTCCACCTGTTTTTTTTTTAATCTTCAAAATGACTAAATAAAAGCATTGAAATGAAAAATTGTGTTTGTGCATGATTAGTAATACAAGATCTGGTAAAAGATAAATTGAGTTAAATGGGACTTATTTACAAACCAATAAAAATGAATGTTCAAGATAATGCAAAAGCAACACTTCAAGTTGTACTTGCATAATTAAACTGTATTTGTAGGCATACAATATAAATTCCTGGGCGATTCCTTGGGTTCATTAAGAATCCTCTCAGAAAAATTGCCCTGGAGCAATGCACTACCATTTCTATAATGGATCGAAGTTGGGGTGATGTTTCCTGTTTATTTTTAATGGTGGGGGTTGAGAAAAGTGCTATATAAATGGCAGATACCTAACTTGGCTATATTTTACTCCATGGTGAGAGCCTGGGCCCATATTCATAAAAAATCTTCAAAGTGTTGCTCCTAGTAAAGAAAAAAAGTACATCAGATTCAGAAAGCATCTTAACCCTTAAAAGAGGTCTTAAGGTCAAAAGTTTTATCCATAAATTAATAACTGCATTAAGATATTTGGCAACAATCCAGCAGTGATGATTTGGGTCTGTCACAACCTTCTATAAGCAGTGATCACACAAACATTACAGCAGTTTCTGAATTATTGAGTTGCAGTTCTTTTTGTTTTGACTGGACATTCCCACCTTGCAGGCTCAAAAAGCTGCATTTATGAATAAAGCAGACTTCCCTGGTGTGCACAGGCAGGGGAATGAACCATTAATAATTTGCATTTAAGCTCCCACGTCTGCTTGCTCCGTGCTGTGACACACGGCCCGAATTTTCCTTTAAGGATGGCCTTGTGTTCATCCACTATAACTGGGCTAATAGTAAACACTGTCCCTCTGTTCAGTCGGGCTTTCTCATCGTCCTTGTTTTTGATTTCATGTTTGCTACATTCAAACCACCACTTAGTGGTGGAATTGGAAAGAGCGAAACAATTTTTTATCATTCCTAGCCAATCAAATACCTTGTAGGAAACTAACAGCATGGTAAAAAAGAAAAATTTATATACAAACATATATAATGTTTTTGTGTGAGTATACCATATACTTAAGATTCCTCTCTTTTTTTCCTTCTTGGACAACCAACCAATCACAGTCTTCAAAAGTTTGTGTCATACTCATAGACTGTAAAAAGGTCATAGCAACAGGGTCAGCCCTGCCTCACTAAGATGAGAGTTTTTCTTTTACTTGCTAGAGTTGCTCTCAGATCAGTCCCGAAACGCTCTTAAGCTAAGACTCCTACATAAAAGTTTTCTAAAAGGATTCTTAGAATCTTTATGAATACGGGCCCACCGGCCCAGGGGTGAAAATCTAGTTCAGTAACACCTGTGGTTGTCCTGTTCTAACAGCTGCTGCTGTAAATAATAATAAAAAAATGGTAAGATGGTGTGTCTGTTAAAATAACCCAGTTGAAATTCTAACTTCGCTTTAAACAAATCGTTATGTGTTACATACATTCTTTAATAGCTTGTTTTGTTGTTGGTCAGCAATTATTACTAAAAGCAACAATATTGTTTTATGGAAACATTGGGCATTTCTGGTGAACATTGGGCATTTTCTATGTTTTTCATAGCCTATAGACAAAAATGCTCGCAAACAAGCAGAATGTTATTTTAGTGTCTTATTCAAGACATTTGTGCACTATAAATTGTTAAATATTATTACAAATTGTTTTTCACATATGGAAATTGCAATAGGCCAATATACAATTATTTCTAAAAAAAAATAAATTTTGTCTAGGCCTATAGACCTTATTCAGAGCAGCGCCATGACAGGTATGACAGTGAGGCTGTGAGGGATAGACGTACCGTGTTTCCAATGGCATCCGCTGTAAAAAGCTGAATAAAGCGGCTAGATTACTTATAATTTTCCACAGCTTACATTTTTTTTGTCATCTGAAATTTCTTGGAAAGATATTTTTCCAGTGTTTCATTAAGCAGAACAATCTGAAAACACATTATAACAGTACAGCCCATTGAAGAGATTCAGATCTATCCCTCACAGCCTTGCTTTCATTCTCGTTAAAAATCAAAGATGGCGCTGCCGTGAATAAGGCTTATTGTCCTAACTTTCCCTCCTTATATGATGCCCATGAGAGAGTATAGTCTATAGTCCCTTCCCTTCAGGTTGACCACCATGGGACGTTAACTCTGTAAAATATTGTAGAGACAATAAATTTTTTTATCTCCTTTGAATTGTGCCCTGAATCACACATATGATGTTTGACAATTTAAAAGATACATTTAAAAGTCAAGAAAGTCGCAGTTTGATGTAAAACTGTTGAGGTATAAGTCTCTGAAAATACACAAGGACTACATAAATTACAAGGACTACAAAAGACGCACATGTTACGTCATACCCTTTCTCTCAATCATAGACAGTATAAGAAGTGGACAGAGCCATCTCATTGGAACTCAGTTGAGACGTGAAGCTGGCAAAAATGGCTGGCCCCTGCTCCGTGTGTGTGTGTGTGTGTGTGTGTGTGTGTTCACTACTCCTAATCTGTGTGCACTGACATTGATGGGCTAACTGCAGAGGAACAATTCTGAGTATTGTCATTTTAACTTTCACAATTATAGTAACACAGCTATAAGTAAAAGCACTATGCGAGTATGCTGACTAAAGTATCTGGTAACTGCATCCCAACTGATCCTGATCCTGATCCTGAAGTTCTTCAACCAGAAAATCATGTCTGCTAAAAACAGTTGAAACCCCAACTCAACCTCTATTCATTTCAGATTCACAAAATGACCCAGTGTGTGAAGATTGCACTTCTCTTTTTCTCGTCATTTAACCAGTGATAATTTAAAATGGGATTAGAAATATGACATCCAGCATCTCTCTTAAAGGAGTAGTTCACTTTTACAAAACTTTTGCTGATAATTTACTCACCCCCATGTCATCCAAGATGTCCATGTCTTTCTTTCTTCGGTCGAAAAGAAA
>JAOTRC010000034.1:20974480-20990630 GCA_027497675.1 Cyprinella lutrensis
TTGAAATCACTTTAAAAAAGGAAAATCCAGTTAAAGTGCAAAATGTGCAGCGCAAGTCTGTCATATCGGCTACACAACATTAAAATAAGAACATCATAATTGTCTTTGTATCTTGACTTTAATGAGGAGACTTTTTCATAATCAGGCTATCAAAAATTGTCTAAAAATGTGGATTTAGATTTATCGGCCAATATATCGGTTATCGGCTTTCAAATATAAAGAATTATCGGTTATCGTATCGGCCAAAATTGTCATATCGGTGCATCTCTATTATTATTATTATTATTATTATTATTATGTCTTTATTGCATTCTGTATAGGAAAAAAATCAATACTTTATAATTTCTTTACTTTTACGTTGATTTTATTATTATTATTAATTTTATTAAAGCAACAGTTAGCTATTATATAAAAACATTTGAGAAAAATTGTATTATTATTGTCATTGTTATGTCTGTGATTTAAATGTTATTCAGTTCAAAATATTATTCAATTAACAGATTAAATATGAAACATGAATGTGTTTTAGCATGTGAAATTTAAAGGAATAGTTCACCCAAAAATGAAAATTTTGTCATTAATTGCTCACCCTCATGTCATCCTCTTCGGAACACAAATGAAGATCATTTTTTTCTGTTAATGTTTACTGATCAATTGTTTGAATGTGAATAAAAGCCTAAATGCAATCATATAAAGCGATTGAGTCTCTTCAGAAAATTTGTATTAAACCGCTCAATTCATAGAACTCATCTCTTTATGAACTTTAGGAAGCATCAAGGTTTGAAATGACATGTGGGTGAGTAAATGATGACAGAATTTTCATTTTTAGGTCCCTATCCCTTTAAAATTACCATATTCACTCACATGCCAAAACCCATTCCAAGTGTTGTCATGATTGAAATGCAATTATTTGACATATAAAGTAGTTCAACCATCATACTTTGATCACTATAGAGCTATAGGAAAAAAAAAATAAAGAAATAGAAGGGCCGTTATGTTGTACAAAGAAACATTCCTCCATGATTTTTGCTTCAGTGGAAAATGACATGAAGTGCAGTGCAAATAGTCTGGCGTCATTGGAGAGAGAGATTACCACTGTCAATCGCCATCCTTACAGAAAGGAAATGGAGTGTAATTCCTATACAAACTGTCTTTTTTCATCTTTTCTGTAATGCCAGGCTTGCCAACCTGCTGTTAAGGCCTGTGGGTCAGACCTCATGGAGAGGGCTATTGTATGGGGCCATTGAACGGTACCCGAGATAGGCAGGGGAGGGGAGGGAATGACTAGCGGGCATTGTGCTCTCTGAGAAAAACTGACGACTATATAATTAGGCGCAGAAAACCGCCCTCCCTCCCCACCAACATTCGTCTTGTGCTTCCATTCATTTCTTCTCTTTGTCTTTCTCGCCCGCACTCTTTTCCGGCAGAGTGTGTGCTAATTAAGCATTGCTATTAGACAGCATGTAATTGGCTTGAGAAATAATGACAAGCAAGTTTATTTACAAGGCAATTAGAATAAAGGGAGCCTTTGAACTGATAATAATCATTTATGACCAGGAGTGAGGGATGGGAGAAAGAGTGAGTGGCCTCACAAAATCACGTCTGAAACTACTTTGGTACGTGTACAATTTTGACCACTTTGTTTTTGACGCTACAGAATCGACAAACGCTTTCCTGGCCCGTGTAACTATATCAAACAAGACATATCTTGTTTTATTTACTGTGTAATCCTCATACACTACCTTGCCTCATCCTACCTTTTCTGCTGTACCATGCAGGAAACAGCATTTCCTGACTAGCCTTCTTTGTTTAATAGAAAGATTGAGCTGCATCGGAGTAGACAAGAAGGCTTTGTCAACTTTTCCTCTCCGCCTCTGTTCCCTCGTTACATTAGCGCGTTCAATGTCAAGTTTGTCAGCCGGGACACTACGAGCCTCTGTGTGTGGGCGATAACGGAGTAACTACAGAAGAACGGCAGTTTAATCATCCCTCCGTTCTCCAACCTGGCCAGACTCGGAAAGGAATCTGGAGGAATGCTTGCTCTCTTGGCCGCCTCTGCCCTTCGCTTCTCGAGGCGACAGATGGAGCGGGCGTATTAAGGCGCCCCAGGGCGACCCCGGGTGCCCGACTCTAGGCCAGGTTCAGCAGGAGCAGGTGGGCATCTGCTCTGCGTCCGTAATCGGGCCGAGCCACATGACTCTTAGGCTGGGCGTTTGGCCTGCCCAGGCATTTGGACTCTCTTGATCTCCGGGGTCTTTGATGGCTTTGACCCCACACCCAGATTGGGCAAGTTAGATGGATCCTCTAACTTGTTTAGCGCCGAGGTGAAAGCTGGAAGGTAAACCAGACAGGAAATAGATTAAGCATGTGCCACGCAGAGACAATTTGGTAGAATGGCTTAAAATGTCAAAACGAGCAGCTACACTTTGAATCAAGTTATCCCGGTGCATTGGGAATCTGTAAGTGTGTTGTGTACATGGGCACCGCAAATCAAATTTTCTTCCAAATACGTCTGTGCACGGGCAACAATGCACCCCTAGCCATGTTCAAAAGTGAAAAGAAATCAGCCTCCCATAGACGGATCCCAACTTTAACAAGACCTTGATTCGCATTTTTCAGCCTTGGAGGTAAACTACCTCGGACAGCAGCTGCTGTGTTAAGGTACTGATAGCGGTTCATAGGCTCTGGCTTTAAATATTGAGCAGGCTTGGTGCTGAAAAGCAAGCCTCGGTAAATATGATTGGCAGAGGTGTTTTCAAAGCCGGGCTAATTCCATTAAGCTATTGATCTCCCATCGCTCCTCGCTGCCGCTCTTCTCTCTGCCTGCCTGCCCAACCAATGTTTACCCCGGCAAGAGGAGCAGACTGAGCCCCCGCCCCTGGACCCTGCTGCTTCTTTCATGATGGATATTAAGTTTTCAGAAATCTCAGAGTGTGATGTTGGTGCGGAGCCGGTAAACAAACCGCCTGCAATATTTAGCCGACTTAATGAGATTTATAGATCTTTGTAGATGTTTAGATGGATAGATAGATAGACAGACAGACAGGCAGATAGGTAGATATATAGGTAGATGGATAGTAGGGATGTGAATTTCTGCCAAAAAAGCCATTCGGAAATCGAGGAGCAAAAGTCGATTGTCGTTCGAAAAAAATAAAATAAAATTAAAAAAAAACACACTCACAATTACTGAAAGGCAGGCCAAAGGTCAATTTCATCTTTGGTGATTTGTCATCAAACAAACTGTTTATCAATTGAACAAGTTGTTTTTCGTCGTTATTTGTTTTTACATACGTACACACTTGTAGAAGTGCTAACGTCACGTAATAATCTGTTTGGTCGAATGTATCGTCCTGTGGAATCATTAATTCACAGACAGCATACGAAGATGTTCAACTAGAACTTCATCGCAAAAATATGCAAAAATATGATGCATTTGCAGATTTGCTTTCACTAGGCTAAACTGTTGGTCCATTCGCGAACCGATTTAGACAGATCTGCCAACTTGTTTGATGTCTTTGAACAGAAATACTTAATCAAACAGCGCGCTTGGAATAAACTATGCATTTAACAACATGTATCACATTAAAATAAAGTAATGAGAGGAACGTCGCCCTACGTAACAAAGTAAATGTAGTCGACTTTGTTACTATAGATGGTTACTACCATAGACAATAAAGGTTACTACCCACCTCTATTAACGGTCACGACAATGCTCTTCTTCTGTTGTTCGTCCTTGCACATTAGTGGGGTTCATTGAGGTTAGAGACCCCTTGCGTCTCCGACAGGAAAATACACTGCTGCGCAACCTGTGACAGTAGGTATGCCGTCAATTACGTCACATCGGAATTGCGCGAAAATCTACCGAGTTTCGAAAAAGCAATTTTATGATCAAACTTCGAATGTAGTTCGACTATTCGAAGATTGCAACTCGTCTCTAATGGATAGATGAATAGTTGAATGTATAGACAGACAAGCAAAAGATGGATATGTAGATGTAATGGATGGATAGACAGATGTAAAGATTGATTGATTTGATTAATTGATAGCTAGTCAAATGGAGTTGGATGGACAGACAGGCATGGATGGATATGTCGACGGATGTAATGATGGATAGATGAATGTTCAAAAAAAGGATAGTTAGTTGGGATAGATAAGTAGATTGACGTACAGTTGATAGACAGGGGAAGGGATGGAAATGTCGATGTCTTGATAAACAGATAGTTGGATGGACAGATGGATAGATAGATTGATGGATAGATAAAATGATTACAGGCTGTGTTAGTAGTCAATCTCCAGATCAAACATGCAGGTTAATACTAATGTCACGCACGGCTGCACTCATACATCACATGCAAGAGTACACACGCTTTCTCCCAGCCATCATCATTTGCGGCACTCTGGCATTTTATCCTGATTGCACTTACATCAGTAATAGTGTGTACATGACCCTCTGTTCTCACGGGGGAAACTTCATTACATAAAAAAGAAATTAATAATAAGGAGAAAAGAATGAAAAGGCTTGTCTAGCACGCTCTGCCTCAACTTTCAGTCTGATGTGCAAGAGATCTAGGCTACTGGCCACGTGTAACAAAGAGGCATTGAGATTCATACTCCGTTCTCTTAAGTACACACTGCTGGAGGAATTAAAAGATAGGCGGATAGTGACTTTATTGATGATTATGATCTTAGATAGGCCTGTGTTTTACTTTAGTTTTGCATGTCTGTGTTCCTTAGACTAGCAGGTTTTCCTTTTTATGCCTGCTAGATTGTCCGATTTCCGCAATTTTATAAGATCATTACGAGTCACACTGTATGACAATGATTTAATAAACTTGTCCGACATGTATGTAGGCTCTACGATTGACACCTATTGAATCGTAGGCTACGACGCACGTTAGTATAGAATAATAAATTAAGAATAAAGCGTCATCAACATGGGCTAGTGGTAAGGAAATAGAGCAAGTTGAATCGCACTTTAGCAGTTTTGGTTGAAATGTGGGGTAAGCAAAAGAGGAGAATATGGACACGTTCGTGGCTTGGGAAAAGAGGCCAACCTGGCATGACAATTAGAGCTGGGTACCGAGTTCGGTACTTTTTAGGTACCGACCGAATTGCCTCGGTACTAACGAGTATCGACACGTCTTGTTATTCGGTACCAAATTTCGGTGCCTAAGTGGTTAATCTCGTCACTGATACTCTCGAAGTCAAGGTATCAGTATCGGTATCGGTGTTGAACGTTTTGTTACGATGACAATCTTTCAAATGTAGTTTTGAGGTAATAGTTTGAAGTTTTAGCCCCATGTCGCATTGATCAATACGCCATTTCGTATTGCGTTTTTATTGGCTAGTTAGTAGACATAGGTCGTAGCAGCAAACACACTGAGATGATCATGCTAAACTGTCTGAAAATGATCACAGGCTAGGTCGCAAGACCGTGACAACGGCCGTCTTTGAACCTCTCTCAATGTACAACGTGGGACCACTCTTTTGGACCACAGGAATCCCCACGATTGGTAATTTTTCATCTGGGACAACCTAAAATCGTACAATGTGTACTACCTGGCAATAAAGTTGAGATGTGTAACTTTTGCGCAACTGTCATCTGATTTCACCAAGTGCAACATGTTCCTGGATCAACATCGTTGCTTTTTCCTGGTACAACATTCCAATCAACCAATCAGGTTTACAGTTTGTGTCAAGTTTAGGCTTACAACCAGGGTTAGGTGGGATAACTTATGGTTATGGGTAGGGTTAGGTTTAGGGTTTGGACAAAATTTTCCGGAATGTTGTTTCAGGGTCAACAAAATATGCCGATCCAGGAATATGTGTCTTACTTGGCAAAATCACAGTCACTAGTTTCCCTTCATCTTCCATTGAACCAGATCCAAAGTCATCAGTTGTCCATCAGCTTCCTCAACAAGAGCGTGTTTCCTTCGCGTTCTCCCGCAAAGGTAACAATGCGAACAAAGGGTATCCGCCGCTGCTCTTAAACGGAGCCCGGTTCGTCAGCAGTTTAACGGCTGATTGATGACACAGAAGTGAAGATGATTGTGGACTAGCCAGCTCCGAGTGACAAGCAATTACTCACTTCATGTAATGAAAACCTTAACACCAATCATCGGGCCTTTACACTGTGCTAATGCCTTATGCAATATTATGCATTTTCTCCCATCAACTGCCGCATCCCACGGGTGTCGGTTTAGACGTTTGCTAAATAACATCATTTGTAATATACAACGGCGTTGGCGAGGCAAGAGAGCGCACGAGGTGAAGATGCTGTACGAGTTTTTAGGGCATGAGCACGCTAGAGGAAGCTCAAAGTGTTTTACGGAGAGTGCTGTTTAATGTGCACTTTTGAGAGCGTGGAAAGAGCTGGGCCAGTTTGAAATCAAACGGGCATACAGCGTAATGGATTTCAAAAAGCATTACTGGACCGTAACCAGAACTATGATTATGAAAAAATATATTAATTGTTTATTGTTATTATTATTATTTTTTTAAATAGCTGCATTAATATCACAGTACTGATAATAATAATAATAATAATAGTTATTCTTGTTTTATATTATTATTTATAATACATGTATTATCTGTTGTTGTTATTATTATTTTTTATTTTATTTTGAAAAAAGCTGTACTAATATGATACTGAAAATAATAATAGTAATAATGATAATAGTTGTTATTTTAAGAGTTTTTTAATTATTATTATTTATAATAAATTAATTATCTATTATTATTGTTGTTATTATTTCAAAGCTATTTAAAAAATGCTGTACCAATTTCATGGTATTGGAAAAATTAATAGTTACTGTATTGCTATTTATATTTATTATAATTATTATTATTGTTACCATCGTACATTTATTTATTATACTTTTGATACATTTTGAACGTAGCTGCAATAATACCAAGGTACTGAAAAAAATATATATAGTATATATACACACATTTTTTTTTTGTAACAGAGATCATGATAATATTTAAATAAATTTTGCACTATAAATTATGGATGCAACGATGCTGCTTTTTCAAAACCGTTCCGATACCAAAATTCTGAGTATCTGCCGATATCGAAACTGTCTTTTGGACCTTGAACCGTTTGGTTCCCATTGAAGTCCATTATATAGAGAAAATTCCTGGAATTTTTTCATAAAAAACTCACTTCCTTTTCGACTGAAGAACGAATGACGTGGAGATCTTGGATGACATGGGTCATGACATGACTTAAACAATAACAAAAGCCGTACTAATATGCGTATACGCATAATATCGGATTTGGATCGGCTTCGTCTGACCGAGGCAAAAATTGCAGTATCGGAGCCGATACCGATACTGAGTATCGACTCGGTGCATCCCTACTATAAATAAGACCTAAAATGCTCTGCATAAATCTGAATCATTTTTGCGAAGCTGCTCTTTTACGTGAACCATCAGAATGCCTTACACCGGCAGTAAAGCTACATGCGCATTTGGTCGCATTTGTTTGCTTTGTTACTTGAAAAGCTACTTTTATTGTTAATTTATTAACTGTTTAAAAATAGTTGCACTAATATCATGGCTCTGAAAAGTTTAAGTTAGTTGCATTGCAACTTTTGGCTAGTTAAGCCTACTAACACTGTCACTTGCCTCTAGTTTGTGCATAATGAATGCAGCCTGGTTCGGTCAACGGTGTTGCATCTTGATGGTTATATCAGCACCTTTACATCAGAGTCATTAGCACCTGCTTATTATCAAAATATTTGCATTCGCCTTAGCCAGAGCTAATAAGCAGCCGAATCGGGCCGTGTCAAAAGCACACGCTCGTGTTGCCGTGGAAACAGAGATTTAATTACCGTTGGTATCCGTGCCCTCTTCTGATCCGCTCAGTCTGGCCGGCTCGGGCGCTCTGAAATCTGCGGGGTGAGATTGCAAGCTCGGGTTCTCGCCGCTTGCGCAATACTCTGCAATTACCGCACGCTCCTCGCATTTACGCAAATCACTGTAATTATTCTCCGTTTGGATGTGCTTAATTCCAACAGGTGCTATTTGAATACAAAGCTCCTCGTGACCCTGAGGATACGGTTAGGAGTTATTTGGGATATTTGCTGAATTTCAAAACTCCAGCTCTGCGTTTAAAACGGAATAAGGGTTGGTGGAGTTAGATGTCACACTTTTGGTGAATATTTTTTAGTATCGAAACAAAGCTTAAAATCTTGGCTACAAAACAGTCATTGAACGTTTCCAGTGTCAATGCCCTGGAAAAAGAGATGTATCAATTTTGATATTTGGGACAACATGCCCCAATTGAATTTACAATTGGTCTTAGATTAGTTTCGAAAATGGCCCTTATTTAAGGAAGTTTTGAACTACTGTATAATGCTACAAATTGACTATGGTGAATTAAATACTACAGAAAAACAAATGAGAGTTCAAGGAATCTACTCGAAAACCAAGTTGAGCTAAACATACACTGTAAAAAAAATATTGTTGGTTTAACTTAAAAAAAAGTAACCTGGTTGCCTTAAAATTTTAAGTTCATTGAAATGGAAAAAATTGAGTTAATACAATGAAGGAGATTAATTTAATCACCAGAAACTCTAAATATTATGTTATCTGAACTACATCAATTATCTAAGTTGATTTGACAAAAGAAAAAATGTTGTGATTACAAATCATGAAAATTATTAAATATAATAGAATCAAAATATTAATGCCACAATTAAAAAAAAAGATAAATGATTCATACACATTTGTCAAAAAGTTATTCATACATAAATAATTTGTTTGCTGTCAAGATGTCAAAACGGTACTTTTCAGTGTCTTTGAAAACGTAAGAAAATGTACGTAAAAATACATAAAATTACTCATTAGATCACTTTTCAGCCGATGATAATGAGCCGAGTATGAGCTCATGCAGTAATTTCAAAGAGTGCACAGATGGAACAAACACTGAGTCAGCACTGTGAAACTGTACTTATTTTTGATCTGGGTATATTTCAAATGCAAATTGGGCTTTTTATGCAGAGAAAAACTTCATTGGACCAAAGTAACATATTTTAAAACCTACAATTTTCTGACTGTCAAATAATGCAATAATTTAGTTTAAACTTAAAACTCCTCCACTCTTATTAAATCCTGCCTGTCAAAATATGTCCACAAGGTGGAGATGTGCTCATTAGCTATTAGCTGCAATAGACATAAGCCATCTACAAACACAAAACACATTCAAATGATTTTATTCTTATAGCTTAAAGGTTGATGCTATATGGGCCTCCCCTTAAGTTTGTAGGTTGGATCTTTAAAATAGGCCCACCAAACTGCCATGACATAAAAACCTCCATCTATAGAACCAATACAACAAGTTTAATGGGAAAGCTCTAAAAATGAATCATGATTTTTCACAAAAAAATTGGTAACGCTTCCTTTTACAGTCCAGTTACCCATGCAAATACTATGTACTTATTTTAGTAACTACAATTACTGGGTAATAACTAGTACTAACCCTGAACCTACCCCTAAACCTACCCCTGTTCCATGTACTTACCTTTCATTAGCCAGTAGTTTCTAGGTAAGTACACTGTAAGTACACTGTAAGTATACTGTAAGTACTGTACTGTAAAAGAAAGCGTTAAGTATTATGAGAAAACACATGATAAATTATACCATGTATTTGTAGCACTTATGTTATACTGAGAGTGTTTTATGTATTGTTGTTGTAATAGTACAAAGAGCAAGATCCTGCACTAATAATTGCCGCTCTGGACCAATGCATGGATGCTTTACCCAAAGACAAGCTGAAAAAAGTCAAGTGCATTGGAGTATGTGGACAAATGCATGGCATTGTGTTGTGGAAATCTAAATCAGGTTAAACACATAATTGAACAACTATTAAAGCATGTTTAATGCTTCTGGCATGGTGAAGACACTCATGTTCATTCATAAATCATAAATTAAATAGTATCAATACTTGTACTGTCATCCATCTCCATTAGGCTGTGAATGGCTAAGTAAAGATGAAATCATTAGATTTATTCCCAAAGAAGACGTCAGTCAGCTGATCACCTGGCAGGATGGGCGCTGCAGCGCTGACTTCTTGTCTTCCTTACCTAAACCAGACTCCCACCTGAGTGTGGCCACTGGCTTTGGTTGTGCCACCATTTTCTGGTATATGAAACACAGGTAGAATCTCACTCAAGATTCCAGAATAAATTATTTCAGCAAAAAAATACAATTGTCCTGCACTGATTTGTTTTAATGATATATCATTGATTCAGGCCAGAGTTCCTGTCAGACTTCAGTGATGCAGGCACCATCCAAGACTACGTAGTTTCCATGTTGGGTGGTCTTGACAAGTGTGTCATGACTGGACAAAATGCTGCCAGCTGGGGTTACTTCAACACAACCACCAACCAATGGAACACACAAATGTGAGTTAAGTCTGATTTTAAATTTAAAGGTGCCCTTTCCAATTCAGAGACCCGTATTAAAGAAACAGCCTCCCCAGTGAGAAAAACAGAAAGACTGTTTTAACAACATTATCTCATATTTCACTCTTAATATTACATTTTAAAATGCCATCTATCTTTATACCACCATCTAGGCATTCTATTTATTTGACGAGGAGACATTTTATTGCAATCACGGCTAAAAACAAAAACAGCTTTCAATTATTGTCACTCTCCATATTGTACCATAGACAGCATAATGACCAGGCATTGAGATAAAAGGAAGAAAAAATTGAGAATAGGGATCAGGGCCTAGACAAGAGGTTTAATACAGGGGTAATAAAGACCAGCATTAGACCAGCGGATTGGAAAATGAATGGATGGATGATGCCGCTGACGAGCGGGCAACATCTGCTGAGACCGGAGAATTCATTCAGCATGATCCTCACAGTGCATTATGGGTATTCTCTAGCTGTTGAATTTACATCGGTTGTACACTCGGTTTTGTGGTGCATCGTGGGATTGAATGAGTCCACTATGGTTTCAGACACCACAGTGACCTATTTAATGGGGGTGATTTCGGACACAGATGCAGTCTTAATGAGTCGAGTCATTCATTAGATCGATTCAATTAAAAACGTGGATTTATGCAGTAACGAAACATCAATGTTGCTTAGAAAAGTGCCATGTCTCTACAACTGTGGATCTGTTTAGAACTATTTTCGTTGAGAAATAGAGTAAAAACAACTTAATTTAAACTTTAACTTATACATGGACATTTTCCCCCATATATTGAATTTTTGGGGCATTTAATTATTATTTATTATGACATTTTTTCCCCGAGCCCCCATTCGTTTCCACACTTTGTGTGTGAGGTGTGATATTGAGTGACAGGACTCTTTTCGAGCATAAGCGCTAGCCCCCTCTGTTGCGAATCCCGTTTCATGTGAAACTGACTAACTAATCTATGATGTTTAATATTACAGTTACTCTGTGTTGAATTGAATGCCTGTGTTTGGATAAGTCTCTGCAACAGCTTGAATTGACTGTGTTTATATATTGTCCCCCAGTCTAAAGGATGCGGGTTTCCCCGTGCACCTCTTACCTGTCGTGGTGGAGTCAGGAGCTGTGGCTGGTTACACTTCCTCTGAGTGGTACGGCATCCCTGCTCACACACCGGTCGGGGCGGCGCTTGGAGACTTCCAGTGTAGTGTGTACTCCTGCATGACTGACAAAGGAGATGCAGGTTCAGTATATTGCATTTTATGTTTTCTAAAATTCTTCGATTTGGCCTGGAAATGACCTACAGTCATGACCCCTACAGATGATTGTAGTTTTATCAAATACATACAGTACATGCTCAATCTGAGGTCAGTCTATGTGTTTACTAGTTCAGCCTCCAGGTGGAGATATTATGCGACTGCAATGAGCACATGTAAACATGGCAGATTTTGTACTCAGATTTCAGCGTCCTCTCTCAAGGGCGTGAGAGTTATTTCATGTTTTATGGGTTCTAGTAAATTAGATATTTTCACATAGCAGCTCACAAAGAGGACTGTATATGTTAAATACTTAAACATGATTTGTTTACATTTTGTCTGTTCGACCATAAATACGTTTTGGTTAAAATGTCTGTCAGCACATGATAGAAAGAATTACTTGCTTACTATTTGGCAGTAGGAAATGATGCTGACTATGCTGTACATGATATTAGCAACACAAATGCTTTTGGCAATATGATCACCTGAGGCATTTTCTCTTTAAAAAAAAAAAAATCTAATTCATACTGCATCCACATCAGTGTTGAAAAACAGTCCATTTTTATGTTAGAATGTTATTCTTCTAACATAAAAATGGACATTTTTATTTTGAATTTATTTTTGAATGTTGGTACTAATATGCTAACATTCAAAAATATGGGGTCACTAAGAATTTTTTGGAAAGAAATTAATGGTTTTATTCCACAAGAATGCATTAAATTGATCCAAAGTGACAGTAAAGATATGTTTTTTTATGTGATAAAATGCACTTATTGTGCACATACATGTTTTTACATTGTACTTATATTTAGAAAATACCTGCATGTAATTACATTACAATTCTGTAATTACATCTATAGTTAAACCTACCAAAAACACCATACCTGTGCCTAACCGTACACGTATGCCTAACCCTGTGCCTAACAAAAGTGTTTTGCTATACAACGTACATTGCACTTTGTACATTGCACTTATTTTTTGATGTAAGTACATAGTAGCTAAGGACACTTAATATAAAGTGTGACCAAACACATTTATAATGTTATCAATTATTTGTATAGAAAATAAATGCTATTTTCTGGTTAATATCTACATTTACATTTATGCATTTGGCAGACGCTTTTATCCAAAGCGACTAACATTGCATTTCAAGGTACACATTTACATTCTTATCAGTTCTTGCTTTCCCTGGGAATTGAACCCAATGCTCTACTGTTTGAGCTACAGGAAAGCAATCTCTATATTTGAAAGAAAAAAAACATATCTGTGAGCATGAGACTTTCAAAAGCATAAAAAAGCAAACCCTGCTTTTGATCTGCTGTATACACAAGGCAGATACACACAAACTAATTGTGAATTATGTTAAATCACTAGTGCTGAACATGAGCACTTCAGCCCAGCTGACGTTCAGCATGCCTGCAGACTTCAGCCCTCCCAGTTCTCCAGACACCCTCTGCCCTGTCGCTTATTTCCCATACTTGCACGGCTCCTATCTGGCAGTGGCCGCATCACTCAATGGAGGCAATGTCATGGCCACCTTTGTCAGAGTGCTCGACTCATGGATGAAGGAATTTGGTAAATCAACAAGTTCACAGCATTGACATAGAAGAACCATTTTTGGGTCCCCAAGGAACATTTCAGTGATCAGTTTTTAAAAGAATATTGTTTTTTTCTTAGTGTGAAGAACATTTTAATAATCTAAAGAGCCTTTTTCCACTATATAGAGTTTTTGTGTTATGAAAAGGTTCCATTGGTGTTAAAGATTTTACATTAGATAAAGAACCTTTTTTTATTTTAAGAGTGTTGTATTTCTTGTTGCACGCTTTTGGTTCTCAGGTGTAATACTCGTTGTTTTATCTCATAGGATTGGAGGTAAACGAGTCCAGAATCTACTCCCAGCTGATCCAGTCTGCCTTGGCACAGCCTAATACTGACCTAACCGTGACTTCGACTCTACTAGGAGAGCGGCACGACCCCACCACCAGCGCCAGTGTATCGCAAATCTCATCCTCTAACCTCTCTCTGGGTCACGTGACTCGGGCTGTGTGCAGGGGCATCATTGAGAACCTGGCCACTATGATGCCCCCCCAGAGCCTGCAGGCTGCTGGGGTGAGGTGTATTATTGGCAGTGGCAGCGCTCTGTCATGTAACCCCATTCTGCAACAGGAAGTGGAGAGAGTGTTTCCATTTCCTGTGGTCTACGGAAAAGATGTGGACTCAGCAGTTGGAGTTGCCATGGTGTTTTTATTGACCAAACATAAGAAGACACAATGCCTATGACGTTTGTCTCTGAGACACCTGACCTACTATAATGCTCATTGGTGGCTGTTTAGTTAAATGTATAAATAATCGCATCTTGCAATGATTTGTATTTAATTTAAAAAATGTTTTAATACTGTACATTCATCAATTTATAATTGTATACTATATCATTAATTCAACTTATTGATTCATTTTTTGACTGTCAAGATTTAATTTTTAAAATATTTCACTCATCATACAAGTATTGTATTCAAAACCATTTGTATTTTTTTAAAGAATATTTCTGAATTATATTAAATGACTGAACAGAGCCTTGAATCCACAAAATACTCGTTTACAATGTTCAGTGGCATTTCAGATGTTAATAAACAGTTGAAGTCTGATGCATCAAGTTTCATGCTGTTTTTATTGTAATGCTTTTGTTATTATTGAGTTTATGATGTATATAAAAAATGTATAGCAAAAATTGATTTTAAAAATAAGATAAATATTTAGGGTAAATATTTAACTGTTAATATAAGACAGGCATAGGGGGGGATTAAAAGGGTTAGTTGACCCAAAAATGAAAATGATGTCATTAATGACTCGCCCTCATGTTGTTCCAAGCCCAGACACAGTTTAAGATATTTTAGATTTACAGTAGTCAGAGAGTTTTCTGTCCCTCCATTGAAAATGTATACGGTATACTGTCCTTGTCCAGAAAGGTGGAACATTTTAAACTATTTAAATATGCTGATGATATGGTGTTAGTTTGCCTACTGGACAAAACTACCTCTTTACATGATGTTGCCTACCTGGATCACACTAAGGCCCTTGGAACTTGGTGTCACTTGAGCCAATTAGAAATGAATGTTGCAAAGACAAAATAATGAATTATGTGCAGAAAATTAGACATAATAATCTAGTCAATTTCACTTGAGGGTCAACAAGTTGAAATTGAGAACTTTGGACACATGTGAGCTTTGAGAATTCAGAGTATTTTTTTTAAAGACTCGCAGCGTTTATTTCTTCTAGTGGCCTTGGAGTTAGTCAGCATATTTGAGAACTTTTCATCTTGTTGCTATGAACAATTTAACTGCAGATCTAAGAACAAACTCACCAGAATTGTGTCAATGGCAAGCAAAATACCACAGAAGCCCTTAGTACAACTTTATGCTGAAAGGGCAAAAAAGGTGGCGATGATTATTCTTGCAGAAAGTTCTCACCCTCTCTTTAGCCATTTGAGCCCTTGAAATCAGGTAGGCGCTATAATACCTCTAGTGAATAAAAAGGTTTAAGAGGTCTTTTATTCCAAATGCTACTCCACAAGTGATCGATAAACCAAATAGTTGTAGCACAAATTGTATTTTTCCAAATCTTTGAACCAAATAGTGTAAATTAAAGATTTGGTTCACTTGCTGCTATAGGAGAGGAAGAAGTTTTTTGCAAATTGTTAATTCATCTAAATCAACAACTTGTATGCTAGACCCTACCGACTAAACTACTGAAAGAGATGCTTCCAGAGGTCATAGATCCTCTTCTTAATATCATTAATTCGTCTTTGTCGCTAGGGTACGTACCAAAAACCTTTAAGATGGCAAGGATAAAAATGCTTGTTAAAAAAAATGCAACTAGATCCTACAGAATTAGTTAATTACAGGCCAATCTCGAATATGCCATACCACAAGGCTCAGTACTAGGACTGCTGCTATTCACTCTGCACATGCTACCCTTGGGAGATAGGAAACATGGAATACTCAGCTGTATATTTCTTCAAAACCTAACGAAACTTACCAATTCTCAAAATTAACAGAATGCATTTGCTGATATAAAAAATTGGATGACTAGTAATTTCCTACTACTAAATTCTGGAAAAAAAAACAAAAAAAAAACAGAGATTGTAATTATTGGACAAAAAAAACGTCCTCATGTAATACTCTCTAATGGCTGCTTGATGGCTGCTCTGTTATATCTTCGTCGTCGGTTAGGAACCTGAGTGTGCTCTTTGATACCAATCTCCCATTTGAAAGTCATATGTCTAGTCTGTAAAACCGCATTTTTCCATCTTAAAAATATTTCTAAATTATGCCATGCTCTCATTGACAAATGCGGAACAATTGGCTTTAGGCACAGCTGCACTACTTCCTGAACTTCAACCAGCTCCTTGTTTCCTGTCTGCCATTATTGGACAAATTGATTAATTCAGGTGTGCCTGACCTCAGT
>JAOTRC010000034.1:20994956-21020265 GCA_027497675.1 Cyprinella lutrensis
AAACACAACTGCCTTTAATTTTCAAGTGATCTTGAAGACCTTAATTGGTTGCTTCAGGTGTGTTTGATTAGAGTTGGAGATAAACTGTGCAGGACAGTCGATCGGCAGGAGCAGGGTTGGGCACACCTGGGTGGAAAACTTTGTCTATATCGCCCTCTTGTGGTGACTAACGTAACACAACAACTGAGAAGCATCACAGGATAATGCAAAAAAAGGTCCAGACATGATGAATCCACTGTGCTTAACATTACTTATTGCCACTATGATCGAAAGCGTCCACAAGAGCACATTACTTACTGAACGCTCACTAAAGTTCAGTTGTGGATGGCCATCTGGCCATTATTTCACTGTAGAGCTGAAATGCTATGACCCCCGATCTCGAGTGTCCTGCTCCGTTATATAACTAAAATTTACATCCGATTCCGCACCAGACGGCTTTAATGGTCTATGCGACGCCATGCACGGTCGTTGCGCGTCACTTCCGGTGCTGTTTCCCTTTGATATAAAAGAAGCAATAAAATTCCTCACACCGAGAAAGCCATTGGAACAGTGGTCTGAATAAGAACTCTTTCTCTTAAATTAGGATGAGATGTTCTCCAAGCATCATCATGGCATAACAGAATGATTCCATTCCACTGTCAGTGTCCACACACACACACACACAAATCATGTAAAGTATTCCCATTTACTCAATATAACTGTTAATGGATATATTCACTTATGTTGTTAACAATTTGTATTGCGAACAGTAGCCTAGGCTATACAAATAATATGTGAGTATAATTCAGTGGACTATGCAAAACAAGCCATCTTGAAATTTGTCATTGTTTATTTTTTTAGCAATATATTGGCGGTGTAGCAATTACCTTTGTTACCAGAACTGACTTAAGCCTGCAATGCATCATTTGTGAGGACAATGCTTTAGAAACGTCATCGTTAGTAGTGAGAGCAGCAAATGTTCATTTGGTTTGCATTACCTGTAGGCTATGTGTACTGCAAGAGTAGAACGGACTACTGCTCCATTCAGTCCATCGCCAAAACAACATGATTTTGTGACAAGATCAGCTAATTCATTTTGTTTGCCTTCCTGTTTTTATAGTGTGGGATGGTCTGCATTTCCTGCAATAGCTACATGAAGTCAGATCATCATAAAGTCTGATGAGCCGACACTGATTGAGAAGACATAAAACAGGTCACAGTCCTTGAAGACTGGATGAGGGTTTATGAACATTTAAGACCAGCTCAAGTTGAAGATTTAAAGAAGAAAAAAAAACAGCTTTTAGACAGTCAATAAATGAAATGGAGTCATACTTGAAAGCATAAATTAGAACTTTATTTTATTATTACAATATTACAAAAAAAAGAGTAGCACAACTCTCACACTCTTCAGATTCTTTCCACGCATTCAATCAACAGCCACAGAGTGACAGATATGAGAAAGGCTTCTAGAAGCTTCCTCCATTTCACAGCAATTGCAAAAGAAAAAAAAAAGGATTTAAATAATGAGAAAAAAAATCTAGTTCAGAATTATAAATAGCACAAATTGCAAAACTGAAGCTTTGAAACATGGAATAAAAAGATTTTGTTACAGCCCAGAACTACACACAGCTATAAAACATAATGACGATAAAATATTCTTTATTTCTTCGTTTACATTATAAAGTAATTCTAAAGAATTGCTTTTCTATTCAACAAAAGCTCAAGTTAATAAAAATAAACAAGGAAAAATGCTGTTCCTTTATAGTCTATTTTTCGAAATCAGAATTCATTATACTTTTATTATAATCATGCTTGTTGTCAAAGGAAAGTCCAAGGACCAAATACTTAAGGCTTCATGAGGGCTGTTAAGGGGAGGCAAACCAACCGCGAGTCAAGACAAACTGACCCACCGGCACACACACACACACATCCATACACACCTGCGCTCTTCACATGCACACCAAGTCCGTGAACCCATATCCATATGCAGCCGCACTCATACACAGTTATTACACTTCTTTAAAGATACAGCAGTACAGTAGATAAGCCAGTGTACAATAAAATAAGCAATCCAACTGCCATTTCACTGTTGTGACTTTTTTCATTTAAAAAGTCCCCCTTAATTTAACCACAAATGATCTTGCAAGTGATCAATTTGGTCAATTCAAGCACACTTCACAAAAGAATCAGTAGCAATTCCTACTTTATGTTATTATAAAGGATGAATTAGAAAAAGCAGGATCATAAACCCCTTGATTTGGTACATAGTTTCTACATCATAATATTAGTAACAAGCCTACAGACACCATCTTCAGTAGTATGTTTAGTCCTTCAAACCCACTTACACAGCTATACCACATTTGACCCACCTGAAACTGCACAACTCATCTATACAATTCAAGTAGTAGTTTCTCATATGTTAGGAAATGAAAGGAGTATGATTAGGTTAAGCGAAAATGGCACAGATTGAACATTGAAACCTCTGTAGCTATTCTCCTTTGGCCTTTACAGCTTTACAGAGAAAAGAGAGAATTTGTCACAATCATTATACAAAACTTCACTCACATCAGTGACTCAGAATGCAAATGACACCTGATTCGTTGCATCACTAAAAGAGGCGTGATACATGTATGCGGTTCCTGTCTTTTAAGTTTCCTGTTGTGTCCAGCAAAATGAGGTGATGTTTCAACCTTTCACAAGCTTAAAGCAGTTCCCAATTTACACATAAATCCATAAAGCCCATAACTAATACATTGTATGTCTAAAAATAAAGAAACAGGGGTGCTTGATGTAAAGGAACACATGACAAGAGCTTCCACCAAGGAACAGTCTGAAGGGACCAGTGATTGGCATTTTTCCATATAGTTCAGACACTGAAAAAAGAAATAAAGGACAAAGAATGTGTCATGCTGAAGAGGGAAGTGCTCTGAGCCTGTCAGCCATCTTGATGTTAGAAGACAGGCTTGAAACAAAGATCTCTCAAATGAAAGCAAGTTGCTTGTCCAATGCACAGTGATCTATTTCACAAGACACTTTTAATAATGTAAGCACTAACACAAGAAAGATGGTCATAAATAACCCAGGAGCACTTGAGATCCAGGTACTCGGAGATAGACAGAATTCAAGTTTGGAAAAAACCTAAACTAAGTTCCCTTTAGTGCCTCAAAAAGCACTTGTTAAAAGAAAATAAATTGATCACTTGCAAGATTAAATACACAAAACACTGATCTTCATTAGACATGTTTAAATTCTTATGTCTTTTCTTTGTTTTCATCAACAATCATCCTTGAGATTTTGAGCTCATGTAGTTCCTCTCGTAATGAAATTTTATTAAGACTAACAGAGGATGTCGAGGACACGCACGTGTGTGGCTGACTTCACTGAGGAGAGACTGTGTCTGAGGCTTGTGAGCTGAAGCTTATCTGTACCCTGGGTGCTGGCCTTGCGCCTCGGAGGGGGGGACCACGACCCGGCCCATAGGGGGTGGCCTGTGCATCTTCCCCATCAGGATGAGATTCTGATCTCGGAAGCAGGGCGTCTGGAAGTCCCCTCCCATGCAATCTGCTGTTTGCATCAGATTAGTCTGCCCTATTAAGGCACCCCCTACTAATCGATAATGGGCCGCTCCTCCCACGGGGTCCATTCCCGTGGTGGGGTTGGTATTGCCCGTGCCAGTGCCATGGAAGGGCAAAGGGAGGTCCTGTGAGCCAGAGCTGTCACTGTTGGGTGTGGGAAGAATACTACCCCACACCGGCGGCTGGTGGTAGTACTGCCCGTTGGTGTAGTGTGTCACTGCGCCTGGTGGCATTGCATTGCTGCTGTGGTTGTTGGCAAGTGGCGACGAAGGGCTGGAGGGTTTCATGGCATAAGGCTGCCCCATGCCCATCTCTGGGGGATAGGTGCGACTCTGCGGTTTGCAGGGGTGTCCGCCCCCTTCTGAAATGTGCTGAAGGTGAGCAAGCTGATGCTGAGTCCAGGACCTCATCTGTGGATGATGGGGATTTCGTTGAGGTTGATGGCTTTGATGCTGTAGGTGCTGTTGTTGTTGTTTCATATCGCTGTGATACATGTGGTTCATTGCAGCCATGTTATGCGGAGGCATGGCACTCACCGGCGCAGAAGCAGTTACTTTATCAGGAGGTCCGATAGCACAGGATGGGTGCATGAGACCAGGAGCGAGTGCACTAGGGTTTCCCGCATGCACAGAGACTCGAGAACTGGCGTTGATGAGTAGATTTCGGTTAATGGGACTGGGGTTGGCGATCTGTCCTTCACACATCGACGTAGCACCGGCACCCTGAGCCCTAGCATGGCAGAACTGGCTTATCTGATGCACTATGCTGTTTAAGTCCGCCTGACGGTCCTGGTGGAGCCCTGCGGCCATGGACAATGGAATGGTTGAGGTAGAAACAGTCACGTTAGGAGGGGCGTCTGCGACCGGTACCTTCCGAGCACCCACCTGCAAGCTTGCAGAGGGGTTTTGTAGATGCTGTTGAGGAAGCAGGATGGCTGGAGGTGGGTGGGTGCCAGGGTGGCCTAAAGACGCTGCGTGGGACAGATTTTGAGGCCTCGGAAGGCCCTGGAGCTGTTGTGGCATGGAGGAAGGAGGTCTGTGTCCAAGTCCTTGGTGTGGAGGCCCAGGCTGCTGCAAAGTCTGGAGATTCTGAGGGTGTTGAGGAAGTCCCTGCGGATTCTGGGACGCTCTCGGAGGGCCCTGCGACAGGTGGTGCAGGTTTAAAGTGCTGGCCGAGGTGGCTGCATAAGGGCCACCGGCGGCATTCATGATCACCTCTGGGTGCAGACGTGCCCGTGTGCCGTTAAAGTCCTTGATGATACCCTTGACGAGGGGCACTTTGACGATGGCAAGGAGACCAGTCTTGGCAGTGGTCTGAGAAGAAGGGTAGGGACTGTATCGGGGGCCAGCTGTGTCAAGTCCGTTGACTGTGCGACGAATGTGGTTTCGCTGAGGGACCTTGACGCTGTTGGGGAAGATCTTGATGGTGAGTGGATTGTTGGCAACCTTTTTAGCATAAGCATCCAATTCCGCAGGGGTTGGATACTGAGCAGATCTCATCCTTTGTGGAGTGTCCCCTATATGTAAAAGGGATAGAAAGAAAGAAGAAAAACACATAACGCCGTGTGAATACGAGTCTTTATAACCTGTCCATTTTGTCCACACAGCTGGGCACATGAGAGAATGGTAACTAAGGAGAGGATCAGAGATATTCTCACTTCACAAACCTGAGCTCAAATCACAAATTCTGTACAAAAAAAAAAAAACGGGAGAAAGAGGCCATGGTGCCCTTAGAAACTGCATTGGCACAGCTTAATTTCACACATACAATCCCATTCAAAAGTATAGGGGTCAGGTTTTTTTTCTCCACGAAATTGTATACTTTTATTTAGCAGGGACACATCAAAAGGGACAGTAAAGAAATGTTTTTTGTTCCCATTCTATCATCATTTACTAGCCCTCACGTTGTTGCAAACCTGTACGAGTTTCTTTCTTCTGATGAACACATAGCAAGATATTTTGAAGAACGTTTGAAACCAAACATTTGTGTGTAATATAAACCAGTCCAAACAGTTGTTCGGCACCATTGACTTCCACAGTAGAAAAAAAAATACTATGGAAATCAATGGTTCCCCTCAACTGTTTGGTTCCAATCGTTCTTCAAAATATATTCCTTTGTTTTTAGCAGAAGAAAGAAACTCATACAGGTTTGCAACAACTTGAGGGTTAGTAAATGATAAATTTTAATTTTTGGGTGGAGTATCCCTTTAAGTCACATGCCAAAAATATGAAGGTGAATGTTAGCTATCTCACTTCCTCTCCATCACTCCAAACATAACATGCTTCTTGAATACCATGGTGTGAATGCCACACACACACACACTAGAAGTTTCCTCATAACATTGTAATAAAACCCATGCCATTAGACACATTTGTGTTCTCATAAACCATATATACAATCACACACACACGCACCCACACACACACACACACACAAAATAACTTTTATCTACCTTTGTTATATTTAACAACCTGTCTTGCCCAGCCCGCCAAAAGAAAGCAACCATGTATGTCTGCGTGTGGTGTGGTAAGCATCTTAGTCTCACATGCTCTGCACTCTAAATAAGCCGTCTAATTGGTGAGCTTTTCTATCTCTTTTTCACAAACATCTGTTCTTCTCTTCAAGATCACAGTAATGAAGTCACAGGTGAACTTAAAAGGAAAAAAACATTAATGAGCTGAATTATTTAACTGGTTTTACATTCAGAAGTCTGCAGGTCTGCGCTCACAATACAAGCTTTTTCCTTGATACAATGCTGCTTTTCCTGATAGTGACATTCTCACCTGCCAGGACATCTCTGATTCGATGGGTTGAGAATAGAGGAGAGCGGATGAGAGAGAGATAGAAAAAACAAAGGAAGCGAGGGATGATAAGTGCTCTCTGTGAGGCTGCTGTCTGCCTGCTGAAAGGGGTCTTTGTATAAAACAAGCTTTCATCACTTGAGGGGAGAGGAGAAAAGAGAGATAGACAGGGAGAGACTTCTGATGTGCACCCACCTGCACTTCCCTTGCTCACACTGATATAGAGTTCAACACACACACACACACACGCACACACTCAGTATTAGCATGCATTTCTACACGTTCCTGGCCCCCTCATCCCCAGTGAGAGGATGAACAGCCTGTGCTCTGTGACTGAGCTCTTTCATCCAGCCTGAGCTGATTCAGTCACTGCTCACAGCTCACACTGCCCCAACAAACACCCCAAACACCGATCAAACCCCCTACACTAGGGTGTAACGGTTCAAATTACTCACAGCTCGGTTTTTATCATGCTTTTAGGGTCACTGTTTCGGTACGGTTTGGTATGTGCTATGTTCAGGGGGAAAAAAAATAAGAAAAAAAGAATAATCAAACTACAAGCAACAACACAAATAAATACAATAAAGCAAATGTACAAATAAAATAATCAGTGTATCTAACAGTAGCTTTCAGGTACAGAAATTGAATAAAGTAATCAAATGTAAAAAAAACATTGTATTTTTCACTGTATAAATTAAAGATTACTTTTTATTAAAGTTACAAAAGCTATTCAGTCAAGAGCAGCGAGTGATTTCCTTGTTGTTTGATAAACATTCAAAACACAGACAGCAGGAAAATTATCAGGCCAACCGACATGTCTGCTAGGACACTCGCCAAGGTGGGCATGCTGACAGTTAATGTAAATGAAGTAAGTAAATAACCGGGTATATCAGAGCATACGGCACTCGCATAGAACAAGCCATCAATGGAAACATACATTAGCCTAACTGGGTCTTTCTGCTTTACGCATTGTTATTTTCAATAAACCATATTATGTAAGCAATAAGGTATGAGAGGCTGACAGGCTGCAAAGAATGTATTAGTGCAGCTTTCATGAAGTAAA
The DNA here is from genome assembly GCA_027497675.1 of Cyprinella lutrensis. Lineage (NCBI taxonomy): Eukaryota > Metazoa > Chordata > Actinopteri > Cypriniformes > Leuciscidae > Cyprinella > Cyprinella lutrensis. The sequence continues at coordinate 21,002,375 of JAOTRC010000034.1, forward strand.
ATCACTAAAAGCCTTCCTTCCGCTCGGAAAAAAAGTCTCTGACCATGAACAGCAACAAGGTTCCAATGTGTAATATGCATGAAAGCTCAAATAAACACAACATAGGAACCGCAGTGTTGCTCAGTGATTAATACGGATAAACAGTACAGATCAATTTTTTACTGAGAACCGTTAAACCCCTACTTCCAAACAAATACTCCTGAAGAACTATAGAAGAACTAAAACCCTACTAAAATCTGCGGCATGTTTTCCACAAAACATCCAATGAAGAATGATATGCTCCAATATACAATAACAATACACAGTAAAGTATACACTACCTTTCAAAATGTTGGGTTCAGTAGCATCAAAAGTAACAATGAAGACTTGCATTGTTACAACAAATATTTAAAATATATGCTGTTTTCCTCTAAATGCTGAACTTCTGAATCTTCTTTTCAAATAGTCGAATAGTATTACACAATATTACAGTTATTACTTTATTTAAAAATAAAATAAAAAATAAATGCAGCCTTAATAGTGAGCATTAGAAACTATTTCAAAAACATTTGAAAAAATCTGAACAATGCGAGTCAGAGGTGACATTGACATGACATTCCTGTTATGAAAACAGTTTTTTTTTTTTACAGTTTCATTGGGTGTCACCGGTGGTTCATAAATAACAAAATACACCTTAAAAAGAGCAGAGAGTAATACACACTTATCCGTAGCTAAAAGAATAATCAAATACTGAATAAGTGAACATGTGAGGGGTGGGAAATGTCAAATGTGTATGTCTTTCTATGGGCACAAGTCTGTGCAAGCATGCTTTATACATGCTAACTTATCCTAATTAGCAAGTTACACAAACATCAGACACACATCTGTTCTGGTATCTGTTCTTGTTAATAACATTCAGCTTGTTGTGATTTTTTTTTTTTTTGTGCAGAGGAGGAATCACAATTGTCAAATCCATCCTCCAACACCTCAGACAACATTCAGAAGCCCTGCCATTCACTCATCTCATCTGTCTTTCTGTTTTTCCCTCTCCCTCTATGTGGGCTGTTGACAAAACAAAATGGCCCCTGACATTTCTTAGCTAAATAGCTTTCCTGCCAATCTCAGGCCATGTCAGCTGCCTTCACCGGCAGCCCACATTTGCTCCCCGCCTAAAAGGAGAGAATGAGGAGAATCAGAGGAAGAGATGGAGGAGGAAGAGCCACGCTGGGCTCAATAAATGAACCACCGCAGGACTAGATCAAGGAGCGAGGAAGAGGACAGTCATTATGTTAATAACTCACGAGGGTGCGCTCTCTCTATTTCCACCACATCTTTCTCTGTCTTTGCCTTTCTCCCCTGTTGAGTGACATCCCAGGGGAGGCTGGCTGGCGATAATGAGGAGTCAATCTTGTTAGGATTAGACAACAACATACAGGTCAGCAGTCATGCAATCCATTCTGAGTACAGGAGAGGAGGGCAGAGGAAAGCGATCAGGTGACATTTAAACATGCACTGAGCATCTATGCACACGTCTAAAGGGACTTCAACATTTCTAGAGCTCAGTGCCAGATCTGCTAAACTTCTCTTCGGGATTTTTAATTAAAGAGATAGTCCACCTATAAATGAATGTTCTGCCAGTAAAGTACATATATATAGAATTTATTAGGATTAACCCCTTGAGATGTATCATCTCGTTTTCGAGGGGGTCCTTACAGTAAGACAGTAAGTACATGCTTTAGCTAGCTTCATCCAGCATGTAACATTGTAGTCAGACTACAATTTTTCTCAAGGTACACGTGATCATGAAAGAGATGATGCTAAATGTGTGTTTAATGCTTGTAATGTTTATTCATAATTTTGCATGTGCACTACCTTTAAAATGTTTGGGGTCAGTTCCCCAATTGATGTTACATGCAATTACAATAGTAATAACTATAAATTATGCATATCTAACCCTAAACCAAACCAAACCCATATACATAAGTATATATGTATTTATTAGGGCTGTGCAAAGATTAATTGCAATCAATCGCATCCAAAATAAAAGTTTGTGTTTTTTGTGTGTATTTATATATATACAAAATAATTCTACGAAGCACACACAAATATACTATGTAAACACAAACTTTCATTTTGGATGCAATTAATCTTTGCACAGCCCAAGTATTTACTTAATATCACTCAGTACTTGCTTTGACCAAAATACAGCCTTGGTGAGCATAGAGATTTCTTTGAAAAACACTTGTCAAAATAGCACTGACTGACCCTAAACTTTTGAACGGTAGTGTAAAAAGCAACTTGGACATTACTCTAAACATTTGCTTTTGTGTTTTGTATTCAGAAGAAATTTTTTTATTTCTTTTTTGAACTACCCCTCCCCTCCTCTCCACCCCTCTCTCTCTCATCAGCAGCAGCGATTTGAGGATCACAGTAATCAGCCAAACCCCAGGAGCGCCATTACAGGCACACAGGGTTGTTACACAGCTATTGTCAGCCTTTTCTGTCAAAGCATACCATACACATCTCCCAACTGCCTTTTTACCCTCAGCACAGACATCTCACACACACACACAAACACACACACACACACACTTTTAAACTCTCTTTAATCCGTGAGACTGCTGATCTGAGTGGGTGTTCTTATATTGTCTTATATAGGGTTATTCCACCTGGAGAAGCAAAGCTTCCTTCTATTCATCAATTTCTTCTTTTCTAAAGCCATCTCTTCCTCCCCGCTCATCTCACCTTCTTTTCAGCTCCCTTTTTTTATTCGAGTTCAGAGAGAGAAAAGCAAAAGAAACCATCCTCTATTTAGACAAAAGACTTTTTTTCAAAAAAGACAAAAAGTCTTTTTTGCCCCAATGTATTTTCATGGCTTGCATTCCTGCATTCCAAGGTATATTCTGGCTCTTCCTGCATCTCTCGGGTTCCCTGAGGGAAACTGTGCCAGAGCCAGATGTGCTCCAATAACATCTGGACCACAACAGGGAGCACATGAATTTGAAAGGGCAGTTAATGACATGCCATGGGATGTTTAAACCAGCATATGCATCATTACATTACATGATTTCGAGTGCTTTAAACAGCTGAGGCTTCTCTGAATCTTTGGATAGTGCTAACCAAAAATGCTGTCATTTACTAAATTTAAAAAAAAAAACATTATCATATGGGTGACACACAATGATGTTCAGGTAGGGTTAAATGATAAAAACAAAACAACAACAACAACAAGAAAAAACAATTATGATATTTCATATAAAATGTAACTTTAGTTAGAGCTTCAGGTTTGCTGTACTCGTTTGTAGGGCTATTATAACTATTACAAAATATATATATATATTACTATAGTAATAACAAAATATTGATTTTAAATATAATTATATAAAAAACTTTTTTTAATTGTCTAAAACCAGGATGTGCTACAGGTTTAAAAACACTAATTGAAAATCGGATAAAAAGGGTGGCACACATCGTGTTTCCGAATGCACTTCAGGGGGAAGCAGAATTTACTGCCAACTGAGCCTGAGACACAGATAACACTTATCATGAGCTACAAGCATGTAAACACACTAAAACAGACACTAAAAGCCATATTTTGAGGTTTATAGAATAAAATCATTTGAGCCCCAATGTATTTAAAAACAGCCATAAATGAATTATTCAGAAGTATCTGCCCATAATACATTGCTATGCACTATTAAATAAATGGAATTATCAGAGAAATGAAAACAAATAAGTTAGACGATACTTTTTTTTTTTAAACCACCAGGTCCATAAAATGAATTGAGGGACTGGATGTGGACTGTTAATGCTTGATTTTCAGTTATGTTTTTGTCCAGTTCATAGGCAAATGAATGAATCCTCTACCGTTGCTCGCTTCAGAGACAAACACTCTGGGCCTGTAGAGTTACAGGTCTAACTTTACTGAGTCGTGCGGTTTTGTGCAATGTTTTAAAAAAAAAATCTGTCTGAGAGAAGCATCACAGAGATATGTCTCAAGTTCCTCTTTCCTACCTGTTCTCCCCCTGTAGTTAGTAGCATGACTCCATCTCTTTCTGCATTCCCACTAGTTAGAAATACGACTTCCATTTTTCTGTGATTTCTGTTCTCTCCTGCAGTTAAAGATATGTCTTCACCCTCTCAGTAATTGCCGCCTGATGATCGAGGGTCTTCCTGAGGCGATGTGAGACTCATCAGTCTCTGGGCCATCGGCACTCCCCAGGCCGCGTGTCTCCATAGCATAATTTGTCATCCTGATGGAGAGCTAATCTGACAAGATGTCTGCCCACAGACGGAGAAGGAGAAATACTCTGTCTCTATGTATCCTCCAACTCCCCCCCCGCCTGACTCAGTTTCTCTGTTTGTCTGACTCTCATTTTCTCGCTGCCTCTGTATGCCACTTATCTACCTCAATCTATCTCTCTGTGAGCGGTGTGGTTCAGCAGGTGTCTGTCCTTGTAAACCGCCCTAATAAAAATCCTGGGATTTGACAATCTGTCTCTGCAAATATGCTTTTGCTCACACACTGCCCCCCCCCCCCCATTCCATTTCCTTTCTTTCTCTGTTCTGTTTAGCTTCTAGTCAGACATTTATTTGCTTTTATAGATCTGGTTTAATCTAGTCATTTCTTCAATGCACTTAATTGCCATTTTTGACAACACCTGTATGAATTTGTGGTATTAAAACAGACACACATACATGGTATTAAAACAGACACATAAGGTAAACGGAATCATGAAAGGAATATTCACTCAATAAATGAATTGATTCACCTTCATGTCCTTCCAAAACTGTTTGACTTACTTTGTTCTGTTGAATCCAGAAAGATGCACTTTTCCATAACATTAAAGCAAAAGATGACAAAAAGCACAATAAAAGTAGTAATTCTTCTGGTCACACAAAACTTCAAGACTTGGAACATGGCACGTGATTCTTTTGGACTACTTTATTTGTGCTTTTTGTCATTTTTGGAGATTCCCTGGTCACCTATCATCTTCATTTTATGGAAAAAAGAGTAGCATCAACATTCTGCTTATTTTATTTATCTTCTTTTATGCTCCACATAAGAATGAAACAGTTTGGTGATAGAACATTTGAACAATTTTTTTGTTTCTGTACTTACATTTCTGAAGTCCAGTGTTCATCTGCGAGTGGGGGTGGAGCTGAAGGGAGAGATCACCTGGCCCTGGCAGACAGGCCAGCATCTCATACACACACTCACTCACTCACATACACCCACACACACACACCCACACACACACACACACACACACTCACGCACACACCCACCCACACCCACACACACACACACACACACTCACTCCTAGAGCAACATGGGCCAAACACTCCGCCTCACACTATAAAGAGAAAAAAAGAGAGAGAAAAAAGAAATTTAGATGTTGCTGTAAGCACCTCAGTATCAAGTTCCGGCCGAATACAAGGGGCTTTCGCACTGGAGGAACCTTTTCATAGTTCCTAGAACTACTGGTGGTACCCGCATTTTGGTGTGTTCGCATCGCAGGAACTAGTATTGATTACTAGATTTCAGTTTTAGGAACTCATTTTGGGGGAACTAAATTGGCTGCTACTTCAGAGTAGGACGATAAAACAGCACAATAGGACCTACCACTGATGTAAGTTTACGGTGATTGGCCGAAAATACGCAAAACATTGGCACCCGCCATTTAGAAAAAAAGCTATGATTATAGCCTATTTATTTACTCAAAAAAAAAAACCTCAAGCGAAACATGATTATGTACTTCTGATCAGCGAGCGACATTAGAGATCAACCAATACTTTTTCATACTGTCTACTTTATTTGTATAACAGTATCTAATAATGTATTAGACAGGACAGACTTAACAGATTATAAACTAATATAATAGAATAGGAGCTCTGTGTGCTCAGGCTCTGGCTTTCTCATCTCTATCAAAATAAAAGTCTGCCATGCCATCAAAATATATATCACAACAACAAGCGTGCATGGCTTACGTCACTTCAGAGTTCCTACAGGCGAATGCAACCAGAAAAATGGCCCTAGGCCGAGGGGAACATTTCGTTCTCAGAACTAAATTCCCAGAACTACCAGGTGTGAAAGCCCCTACTACATCAATGTCATTCACTTTGCTTCTAGTCTCACGTAGCCAGACCTTAAGACTGACGGCAGAAGGTCTGGACTCTATCGCAGCTTTTCTTGGCCAAGGACCGCCCAAGTGGACTTTGACTGACATGTAACACAACCAATTACAGTTCGTTTTGTTACGCGTCATGTTTAGGAGTGTGCCAATATAATGCTGATGTCCCTAACAACACACCGGTGAGCATCTAATCAATTATTCATTCACAACATTGTACAAGTTTACTGCAACAATGGAGCCGCAAACTTTATATACTTTTGAAAATCCAGCATTTAGTTGACCCTGGTAAGCGCTCGTTCCAGTTGTAAATACAAAGCCTTCAAGCGATCCCCATTGTAGCCTAGGGGGAGGGGTTATGCATATTTGGATGAACGTCATGTCTGCCATATTGATTTTCTTTTAAAACCTTCTTTTTGGAACTTCTCCTAGACCGTTGGTACGATTTTCACCAAAATCAAATCGTATCATATCTAGACCGTGCCCACTAAAAGTTATGGATTTCGTGATGATAGAAGAAACCATTTTCGTATATACCACAGCATCCAAGTTGAGGCATGCACCCAAAATGACTATTCAGGCTTTATCTCTGCAATGCCTTCACATTTTGACACCAAACTTTGTATGTGTCATTATCACCTCACTCTGATCACAACGCATCGATTTCATAACTGCACCACCTATTGGTCAAAAGTGATAAATCATTAAGTCATATTTTTTTAGTTAATATATAAGATTTTTCAGCCATTTGGCTAAATTCATCATTCATTAAATGTCTTCAATATGCTGATTTCATGCAGCCGCCATTTTGAAATTTTAAAGCGAGGCTCCGGTGGGAAGAACCCCGGAAGTACAGATGGACAACAATGCCTTGGACTACCAACCTGAAGCTGCTGCCGCGATTTACTCAAATGGATGTTAATATCCAATATAGGATAAGTATGTAGTTCGTTCCTGCTTTTTTACGTTCTGAATTATATATATATAAAAAAAATTATTTACAAATTAATTTCTCTGTATATGGTCTAAAGTGTGAAAGAAATGTATATACATTTTCAGAATAACTAATTTCTACATTAAACACAACAATACGCCATCGCATTCGTGATTCTCCTATGAATAAAGGCGACACTTCCGGTTTTATTCCCATCGGAGCCATTTCAAAATGGCGGCTGCGTGAAATCAGCGTATTGCTCCTTGCTGCAAATGGTCTGACACTCCCAGCCATGCTGCATGCAATTGCTTCTTGCAGCTATATTTAAAGAAGTGTCTTTTGATTTAAAATTAAGTGAGGTTATGATTTTAAAGGGATGGTGTGTGCATTAAGAAAAGGTGCAAAACTAAATGACTCACAAACATGTTTTGGATCATTTTCCAACATAACAGGAGCAATGAGATAATTACCATCTGTCAGTTTTACACACACATTTTCACTGAATTCATTAAAAGTCAGCAAGTCTAATCAAGTGAGGAACACATCCAAACATTAATTCAAATGTGCGTTTGAGTGCAATTTCACACATATTTATGTGAGCAAATGAATTGCATGGCAGAGAACTTTGCCATGCAAGCTTTGGATTCACATCAATTAACCAACTAACTAACAAATGAAGTGAAGGTTAGAATATCAGAATATCAACATATCGTTCTCTTTCAGACCAGCAAAACCCCTTCTCGTAGCCAAGCTACTCTTACTAATCTTACAGCAGCAGGCAAAACACACTTAATATGAAATCTGAACTTCAATTTAACATCAAACATACCAGCCAGAGTGCTCTGACTGTGCCTCAGGCACTTCATCTCTCTCTTTCTTCACCTTCACATCCTCATACTCGTCTTCTGCGAGTGCTGTGATTTAAGGTGACCTTTGCTAAATTCCAAACTTTCACATCAAGTGTATCGTTAGTTCTCAGGTCACGTCAGTCAAGCTCACATCAATGTGTCTACGAATATGACACCTATCACAGCATCCCATATATAAGATCCATTCAGTATTATCAGACACTTTATAGATTTGCTCAGGAGCTAATTACCCTCCTCCATCCCCAGAATGATCAACTTTAATACAAATATCTATTCCGCCAATCAAATAGCAGAAACTCAATGCATTTAAGAATGTAGACAATGGTAAAGATGATCTGGTGAAGTTCAAACTGAGTGTCAGAATGGGAAAGAAAAGGTGATTAAAGTGATTTTGAAGGTGGCATGGTTTTTAAGTTGGATTTTGTGGTCTGAGTATTTCAGGAAATGCTGATCTACTGGGATTTTCATGCAAAAGTCTTGAATATGTACCATCACATTGTTTAAATGCCACAGCCTACTTGAGTATCGTTGCTGACCACCATGTTCATCCATTTATGGACACAGTGTGTGTACCCATCAGGAGAACATGGCACGTCACAAAGATCAAATCATCTCAAGCTGGTTTCTTGAACATGACAATGAGTTCACTATACTAAAATAGACTCCACTGTCACTAGATCTTGGGAGAGTGGAACGGGAAAGTTGCATCATGGATGTGCAGCCAACAAATGATGCTGTCAGTATGGATCAAAATATACCATATTGAATCTATATCATGAAGAATTAAGGCAGTACTAAAAAGGTGAAACTAGGTATAATGTGTTTTTTGACATAAGGCACAGATGATAGCTTCAATAAAAGCAACACTATCAATTAACAGTCGCTCACTGTGGGACAGAATTTCACACAAAACTTAGTTTTGCTGTTAAAAAGGTCTGTCTTTAAAGGTTTACATTTATCTTTAAAATCAACTCCCCATCATGGAGACGATTAATGCGATTTTTACGTCTCGAACCCAACTGTTGCACTCTATAGCAGTACACAAAATGCTAAATATCATCTGATGGGCTGTGTGATTTAGTCATGTTGTGAAGCATTTCGGCATGATGCGGGGACACCCGAATTGCTGTATTACACCAGGTGCTGCATGTGGCAGCTCGAGTCATTCCTGAATCAGCAACAGCGATGGATAGTGCCTGGTGATTTGTGGTGAGAAACCACGCACAAACATGTACTACATCATCTCACCTCACACTGACACCAGACGGAAACAATGTATTAATATATGTATAAGCAGACAAACAGTTTAGACAAGAAGCAATTATGAACCAAACAACTCTGACAGGGCAGCACAAGGCCAGACAGAAAAAGGGAGAGAGAGTGCAAGAAATAAAGAGTTAGTATCTAGTGAAAGGTCATGATGGCAGCTCATTAAAATCCTGGCAGTGCACTAACAACGCAGCAGGGTGCGAAACCAACATGCTCGCTCTTTATCAGATATACCTGAGCTCTTATCTGAAACCTAGTGAGCTGCCTCACTGTCTTCTGTCTAAATAGGATGCCGTCTGAGGAAGCTTTATGAGTGACTGAATAGCAACTCGAAATAGTGTTCTACATGTGCGACTCGACTCACAAGTCACTTCAAGAGTCTGTTGTTAGCATGTTGCTAAGCTAATGGCACAATACTCTAAGCACAGAAATAAAAAGTACACATGGTGCTAAGCTAACAATACTCTGAGCACAGAAATAAAAAGTAAGCTACACATAAGTATTGGGTAAAAGAATCAACTTTAATTACACTGAACTCTCTTTATCAATACATTTCAATACTGAATGAAACAAGTTTACTTGTGATCGATATTTTTTTCTCCTTGTTTTCTTCAATTGATTTTTTCACTAACGATGGTTCATCTATCTGTTCCTCTCAGCCTGAATCTTTGATTTCTCCTCTGTCCTCATGCAATGCTTGTATGTGTGCTTGTATGAGGCCTGTCTATATGAAAATATTTACACAGAGATGAGAAATTGTGCATGCTCTTTGTCATTGACCTTTTTTTACATTAAGATTACCTTTGCTGTAATCTAACGCTTACTCACAGTTTGACTGAAAAAAAAAAAAACAATTTATTTAATAACACTGTTAAAATCTTTAGCATTTTTTCATCTCTATGATGTGAAAATTCACTTTTATAATGGGCTATAAATTAATATTTTAAAAAATGCAGGTGCGGTGATTCATGTAAGGGTGGTGATGCCAATAAAGCCCATAAAAGTAATGATTGTGAATACATCAAATATAGCAAGGAGAAATTTCGATAGTTCATTAATTGAATAAATGATGTTTTTTATTCACTTCTGTTTTCAGTCAGTGTCTCTGCAATGTTAACAACGCTGCTTGCGATCTTTAGTTAACACGCCAGAGAGAAATGCACATTTCATACGGATTACAGCAGAGAGCAGTCGGTCTTTCAATTTGAATTGCTCTGTTTAAAAGTAGACATTTCAATATTATATTTGTCAGATCTATACGCTGAGTTTCGGTTCATTTATGAGATGAGTTGCAGTTCACGCGGTGGCACCTCCTTGTCAAAATTATTTATTGTCTGCTATATTTACTTCTTATTTATTAAATCCAGGCAATTGGTTGATGAAACATTGATTAAAATTAAGACACAATTAATACAAAACGAAATTCACAGTAATGAAAGGCTTTGCGCTTTTTCCTCATAAATGTGAACACACAAAAAAATAAAATGAATATTGTTATGTTGAGAGCCAACACTTCTTCATCTGGTGGGTTGTAGCCTATTACTTTTGATTTACGCAGTGTAATTCACAGAATTGATTTCTCTGCTACCGGCCTCTGTCACGTATTGTGTGAGCTTGTGATGACTGGGGAAAGCGCACAGCTGAGAAGTCCTGATTATATTGTCTGCTATATTCACTTCTTGTATATTAAATCCAGGCAATTGGTTGAAACAACATCAAGCAATATGCCAATAATTTATAAAATTATAACACTTTATTTCACGTTTAGTACATTATGCTTACTAATCTGAAACAGTATAAAAGTACTGTACATATATAATTAAAAATGTTTTCATAATGATATTATTAATTTTACTTTAGTAAAAAGATCTGAGTTTATCCTACACTGGTAGAGAGATTAGAGGAATTAAGACTAAAAATAGAAGATAAGAAGGTTGTCAGTGAGTGACACTTTTGATATATTTATTGATACAAGTTATGTTTTATATAACGCAACTAAATTACAAAGTCGTTAGTGAAGATTATGCAACATATTTAGAATATAATATAATATGCAATGCATACAAGTTTGTTTACAGTTCAAATGTATCATTCTCATTCTACCATATCATCCTGTCTCCATAACATATCTTTGTCACACAAGTGTTTGATCACCACATTTTTGTAATCGTTGCAAAACATTTACATATTTATTCTGATTATACTGTGTATTCTATACACAGTACCCATCAAAAGTTTGGACACATCAATAGAAAACTGTCTGGTACTGTGCTATTATACATAATATTGCAACTGTATTATAATATACACATAAATAACATCGGCCCCCAAAGATCCATATCGGTCAGGCTCTAGTATAAGAGACTTGTACAATCAAAAAACAATCAAAAAAAAATCTTATTGACCCCATATAAAATTATAACTATGTGGAGCAAAAGTTCCACTCAAGTCAAAACACACATGAATTCACCTCTATCAGAGCTGGTGGAAAAAACTCTATCTGGAAGAGGGAGAGAAAGACAGGAAGAGAGAAAGTGAGTCTGGATTCTCAATGGCTGGGGATGTTTGGGTCAGGCCGCATCTGATAAAAGACTTTTCTAAAAGACTCCACTGCTTTTTCTCTTTCTTTGTGTGCATGGGAGGCTGAATGTGGGAGAAGAAAGGATAGAGGGAGGAAAGTGGAGTGGAAGTGAGCTATTTAGAAAATGACTACGGTAAGCTGTAATCAGGCTCTGGTGGGGCTGAGCTCTGGAGCTCAGACAATCTGCCTACACTGGCCTTTACGCTCAGGAAAAACACAGGCTAATTACACTAAAATATACACATACAATAGAGACAGAAATCCAATGTACGCTTGCATGTACAGTTTTCCAGGAACACAAAAAGCTATTGAGTGAAATTACTTTTCGGGCGAAGAGCTGGGAGGAGAGATTGTGATTATCATTTATGAGGACTATGGAGGAGGACATCAGGTGGGCGGGGGAGGGGAGCGCTCACATTTAGATTTTTTCAAAAGCTTTACCCTTGAATACGAGAACGGCTCAATAGGAGGACGAGAGAGAGAAAGCAACGCTGCCTGTAAATAAACGTTCACGTTAGAGCAAAGGCCCATTTAGAACATTCATTTATATAGCAGCCTGCATAGATTGTGCTGTAGCTGCGTATTGAGGACGCGCAGGCATGTTGCTGTCAGCACGTTACTGATGACTTAAGCATATCCCCTGAACAGTGAACAGCACGCTCTCTTTTTTTATTCTGTGAGAGATATTTTGCAAGTTTTTTTCTGGGTTAAACAGAGTCAATTTTAAGCATATAAGAGTGTGTGACACACAGTTTGAGAGATATAAGCAGTCAGAGAAAATGTAGCTAAAAGCCTGTGCATGTGATAGTGAGAAAGAAAGAAAAAAAATAGAAAGAAAAGAATAGAAAGATGAGGAGCAGAGATTTGGACCTGAGTCAGTGGAACAGAAAATATGAAGCCATTATTAATAAATACAAAAACAAATGAAGTAACAAAGCATTGACATTTCTCTAATTAAAGGTTAGCAGAAATGAAAGATTAAAACTGAACACTTGGCGACTTCCATGAGGCGAATGAACACAAATTTTGAAAGTGCTGAGAACGCCAGTGCACATGTGCGCAACGATCGGTCCATGTGAATCGGATGTGGACAGTTCAGCTGTCACTAGACACACACGATCCACAAACTTTAAATCCTCGATATTAAATTATGAAGCATAACAGTGGGCCGCTACGTCATGTTCATTGTGTGAGATTATTTCACCAATTATCTTACTGTGAAAATTTGATACCATTGAATACCTAATATACATATAGCACAAATCACGGCATATATTTATAACTACCGGTACAAGACCACTGACATTATTCAAGAGTAGGAACGCCTACAAGGCGTGTTATTTAGAGTAGTAACTACTACAAGAAACCACCAGCAAAGCGACATGGTGACCTCCAGCGATTTAATCACGGCAGTGTGAGCGACAGAGAGCCTCTGACATTTCTACTCATGATCATTCAGCCACTGAACATAAGGTGTGAGTGCAGTAGAAACTGAGTGATTTGTGGGTGTGCGATGGTGTGAATAAACGTGTGAAAAGATCAGACTAGTAAATGTGAGTAAGCGCGACTGTGTTTATATGCATGAAAGAGAAAATGCTAAGGATAGAGCCAGCTTTAGGGCAAGAAATAAAATGATGTGTATCGAATTCATTATTATATCTTAATTTATAGAAGAAACAACCAGAAAAGCAATATGTAGGATGTGTCCGTCTGTGTGTGTGTGCGTGTGTGTGTGTGTGTGTGTTGACCACTTACAGTGAGGTGATGTATTCTCTCTGCATTTTTATTTATACCTGGACCTGCCCGAGCAAGGATGTGTGCCCCATAACGTGTCAAAAAACAAGAATAACATTGAGAAAAAATGAAGCAAACCTGAAGAGAGACAAAACTGCTGCACCACATGCCTCGTCAAAATGTAATTCCAAAAACAATGCATCTCAAATGTTCAAAAGCATTTGGCTGTACATATTCAGTGTAAGGATTTCACTTTAAACGCCATACTAATATTAGAAGGTGGAAAGAGAGATTGATCACTTATGAGGAAGAGCCACTCACTAGATATTGGAGTAAATCTGGGCGCTGTAAATCATTGGATGTACCCTGCAGACACAGAGCCATTACTGCTTCATACACTAGCAACTGGAATCACAATTGAACAATTCTGCTTTCAATTCCTTAACAGTTCTTTTAGTAGTTTGTTTGTGCATGTTTGGTTATGCTAGTGGCGCAGAAATGACATTTTATTTTTTTAAGTACACATACAACTAAATTTCCTTAATAATTCTTTTAGTATTTTGTTTTGTACATGTTTGGTTATACTAGTGTCACAGAAAGTCATTTTTTTTAAGTACGTGTACATAAAACTATTAATTACTGAATTTTGAATTGTATGTGACTCTTTTAGTCAGTGACTGAGTGGTTCAGTGATAACTCAAGAACAGCTCAAGCCCTGTTTACACCTGTATTTAAGATGTATTTTGGTCGATCGGATCACAAGTAGACGAGGGAGACACATATCCATTCACACCTGGTATTTTAAACCCAACCCTACAGACACACTGTCGCCATTGGCTTGTCACTTTTCCTCACCAGACTTTTTACATTGAATGCAAGAGCGTTGCAAATGAGAACTATTTTACATAAATATAAAATATAAATTCAAAACACTAATAAACCTAGTAAACAATCTTGACTTTTTATTGTAATAAAATCTTTTTGTAATAAAATAAAAATAAATAATCAAACAAGCAATAGCAATAAACACAACGGAACGTGCAAATGAAATAAACAGTGCTTTTTCAAGTAGCTCTAACAGTAGTTAGATACACATTGGGTAAATTATTTACAGAAATCAGCAATCAAATGTAAAATAACACTGCACAGACTTCAATGTATGAAATAAATATAGACAAATCCTTTTTAAAGTTACAAAAGTTATTCAGTCAAGAGCATTGAGTGACTTTTTTGGAGTCTGTTGTTTGATTAACATTAAAAAAAAAAATAACAGCATGAATGTTAATCTGGTGTCACTTTAAGATGTAATAATGCACGGATCCAATACTGATTTTGTACACATGCATTTTATTTATGGTTCACTTAACATATAACTGAATATGTTTACTAGGATACTCGCCAAGATGGGCAATTAGAGATTTTTTTGTGTGAAATTGTCTATTCAAGCACAATACGATGTGAAAGAGCTCAATTTAGTATGGTTCGGATGTGCAGTTTGAACACAAAACTTCTCACACAGCCTGCGGTTTCTTTCGTGTCTTCATGGGCTTGAATGTTTAAATTGGCAAGGGTTTTAAACGCCTGCAAATGATAAACTGTTATCACAATGCAGCACTGCGAGTGATTTACTTGCATTATAGAGGGTTGAATACATCTCATTTGTCCATTTTCAACACTTTTTTACACTTCTGTCCTGATTTCTTTGAGGGGAGGGGTTTGTAATTTTCTTTTGATCTAATGGACAAAATAAGCTCACGCAATTTACATATGAATATGGCTGGAGATGATGCGCATACGGAGAGCATTAGCTTTCGTTTCTGCTCTGATAACACACTGAAAGCGATGAGTGTGTTTTAGAAATCAGAATTGATTCCAAGAATTAGCTCATAAGAATCAGACTATGCACAAATAAACATTAATATGTTTCAGCAAGAAGCTATATGTTACCATCCAAGTATTGCGTATTCAATTATAGATTTAACTAAAATCAAATGAAGGAACGAATTAGAACAACATGGCCATGATTTAGCTAAAATCAGGGAATAAATCAATGGAATGTGGCTACAAATTAATATGTTGTGGAAACAAATTCTTATTTCCTGGCCATTATGTTTGTTTCTTCTTTTTTGGGCAAGAACAGACATTTTTTTTTTAAATGAAATTGTTTGCATCTTGGTGTTTCTAAATAAAACAGATTTTTAGATAAGCCAAAATAGACAAAAAAATAGGTACATGGAAATCTGACCAGTGTCTTAATGGTGCATGGTGAATTCTACTGTAGAGTTTCTCATGCACACTGGAAACAAAACAATTCAAATGAGAATTTTGTCAACAACAATCAGCTTTCCTTATGCAATAGGATGCAGTTATCTACACACCTCACCTCACATACATCCCACCACCAAAAAACCCTGCAAGACCATATAAAGTGAAAAAAAGTCATTTTTAAAACCACACAATGACATACACACTGTGATGTAAACCACTAAGCAGTGAGTGTCCCATCACACACATTCTTCATATACCAGACGTCTGTGCTTCACAAGAACACAAGGATAAAAGGCTCACAAAATAGGATGAAGAAATGACAGAGTGAGACAATTTCATTTATATAAAGATTCATCCATTTACTGCTCATCCGTTTGCCTGCAACTCATCTGAAATTGGACACCCTGGTGATAAATTGCGGCAAAAGGAAAGGACGGGAAGAAAGGAATGATTTTTTAAAGGGCAGGAGAAAAGCTGTATGTCTGCCTCTGGTTAGTGGGAGAGCCACTCTCTCTTGGATTCAGACAGCTGCCATCGCATCCCAGAGTGCATTAAAAGACCGCTTCTATCCCAACAGCTGTCCCTGTGCACACAAATGCCCTTCAACCGATACCGGACAAACCCAAAGTTGAACAATGAGAGGAACCGAATCAGCCTCGAGTGCAGCTTGACTCTTCATCATGATTTGTCACGTTTACGCCTCCTTACAACGATCTATGGCAAGCCGCCTGCAGCCATACCCTTCCCTCATCCATCATAATGTGGGCGGCCCAATTGCTCCAGCACCTCTAAACCGCAACATCCACACAAACACTTTACAGGAACTAGTTTGGGCTAGGCTCTCATTCTGGGAGGAGGTTGGTCTTTGTGTATAGCTCTAAAACAAAGCAAAGGTTGATGAATGGCCACTGAAGATATTTAACGGAGAAACAAAAAGCACAAGCTGAAGGTGTTTGAGCCTTATATAAAATTAAGATTAAAACACTTTTATTTGTTTTTCATGTTTTCTTTTATACACATTTCTTTATTTACTCTGATTAAATGTGGAACCAAATTTCAGGCTAAGCAACTAAAAATGTCTTTAATTAGCCAATGGCTAGTTTCACGTAGCCAAACCTTCAGACTGACGACAGAAAGTCTGGACTCCATAGCGGCTTTAATTGGCCAAGGCCCGCCCAGAGGCCGCCTGACTGACATGTAAAGCATCCAGTCACAGTTTGTTTTGTTCCACGTCATGTTTAAAAAATGCAATGTTGACGTCAAGTCAAGTCAAGTATAGCGCTTTTCACAAGATTGCATCAAAGCAGCTTCACAGTATCAATCAAACATAATAACAATGTTCGTTACTTAGAGGAAAAAATACACATTTGGTAGAGGTGATCAATACTGATTGGTTAATTAATTTGGATATCCCCAACTGAGCAAGCCAAAGGCAACACATCCCTACAATAACAGACCAGAGTGTGTATAACTCGTGGACGTATCTGAAAGTTTATGCCGCAAACTTTAAATACTTCACATACTTTTGAAAATTGAGCGTTTAGTTGATTCTGATCGGCGCTCACTATAACAGTTGTATACACAACAGCTTGCTTCTTCCATAAGTGGGTTTGCCATCATGGCATCTTTGTCTTCAGGCGAACCATTAAAGAACGTAACACATACGTCTCCCAGAAATCCTGTAGAATTCAACCAAACAGATGTTAAAAAATCCTGAAGTGTTTCCAATTTTGTATGCCATATGCATCAGATATTCAGCTCTTTCACATCTTCTTGCCCTTAAATGGGCAATTTCATTTAAAGAGATACTCCACTTTTTTGGAAATAGGCTCATTTTGCCACTCCCCCAGAGTTAAACAGTTGAGTTTTACCATTTTCGAATGTATTCAGACCATTTTCTGATATTTAGAAGAATGTCAGTAACCAGACAGTTTCTGGTCTCATTGACTTCCAGAGCAGGAAAAAATATACAATGGAAGTCAATGAGACCAGAAACTGTCTGGTTACTGATATTCTTCCAAATATCAGAAAATCGTCAGAATTGATTCGAAAACGGTAAAACTCAACTGTTTAACTCTGGGGGAGTGGTAAAATGAGCCCATTTCCAAAAAAAGTGGAGTATC
>JAOTRC010000034.1:21040504-21052177 GCA_027497675.1 Cyprinella lutrensis
TACATGTGAAATAAAGAAAACAGTTACAAACTGAAACAGGAAGTGCTTCTGGACCAGTGTTGTTTACATCTTTTGAAGTGGTCTATACAAGATTTTTTTTTCCCTGAGAAAATTTGCCATGTACTTGAGTCGACACACATGCCAATTAATAAATAATATCAAATGGAATTGAATCAGGAACTGAATCAAAACGTAACCTTATAATTGAACATTGAATCAAATCCTAAAATGTAAGTACTCAGCCCTAATTTAAATTGTTTATACTATTCTTATTACCAATATTAATAATAATGATGTTGAGGATGGATGAACATAGGGCCCTACAGAGAGAGAGGGGTACAAATCATATACAGTGAAGCAACTATCACAGGGACTCCATTTAGTCGAGGTGAAGGTAAAAACAAACACCAGCACTTTGAGGCACTTCTGAGTTCAAAATTGACTTCATCACATGATTCTGTCCCATGGCCCCTCCAGTTGGAATCGGATCACACTTTCTTCTCTTCACGACTACAGCTCAGTGTTGCATGACTTCAGAGGTGCCAACACGCAGCAGAGGCCGCCCTGGCACCCGAACAAGGGATGATAGCGCTGCCATGCTAATGGCATCTTTTCAGATTACACTGGACAGATATGCAATTTGCCAAGCAAACCCTCATTTATGCAGCAGGGCCGAGACAGAAGGGAGGGTCAGATATCCCGTTCCAGAGGTCTTATCTAGAGCCGTAAACAGATAAGAGCAGATGACTGCTGCCCTACTGCTCAACTTACAGACAGATGCAGAGACAGAGGGGATAAACACGTTCCTCTTCTACAGAATGAGACACACACACACGCCCTCCTAAAATACAGATCTAATCCCTCCTGTAGACTAGGTGTCATTATACTGGCCATATCAGTCAGGCACATCCATGCATTGCAAACACTTCCCTTTACCGGAATTATCTATTTTATTCTAGAGAACAAGATAGTCTGTTGTCAGTACATACTGCTGCTACTGCATACTGCTGCTACTAGTTTTCCACTTCATATTCAAAATATCTTCCTTTGTGTTAAACAGAAGAAAGAAACTCATACAGGTTTGCAACAGCTTGAGGGTGAGAAAATGATGACAGAATTTTCATTTTTGGGAGTATCCCTTTAAGAAACCTATGGAGGAGTGAGACAGCTCTCAAAGAACGAAAGTCTTATGAGGTTGGAACAATGTGAGGGAGAGTAATTACTAACAGAATATTTTTGGGTGAACTAACCCTTTAGGGGATGTAGAAAAGGCACTAATATGGGCTTTATAAGTATTAATAAACAGCCAACATCCAATACGTAAACCAATAAGCATCTTAATAGTGATTATTGGCCACTAAACATTAGTGTAACCAATTACAATACATTCTATCAAAATATACAAAGCAAAAGAAAAATATCACATTCTCGTATTGATCTACTTGACCTTCTAATGAGCCTTCTATCTTTTGATTATGGTTTTGGTATCTAGATACTTCAATTCTTTTCTTTTTTTTTATACAGAAAACTTTTTACAAAATCCTTTAAAAACATAATAAATCACAGTTTAGTGTAAAATTACTGTGTTGAAAACTGAATAAGAAATGACCACTGCAAATACTGTTATTTGTGTAGTTAGAGTTGATTTTTTTCTGGATATATTATGGAGGAATTTATCATGCTGTGGCATCACTTACATTAAATTATGTCATTACAATTAGTTAATGCAGTTATAGGTTTCAGTGCCAAAATCAGCAGTCATGACTACAGCATACCTACTGCCACATGACAATGACAACAGAATTACAGCCCTGCATTTTTGTTTGAATAGTGTCACACCTCATGACTTTCTCATGCCCTTAACAGTTAACAGATTTGTTATCCGATCTTCCTGGTTGAACAAGTACTGCTTCAAAGGTGGCCAAACAATTGTCATAAAAACCTTCAACAAAATGTGTTTATGTGCAGGAAACCTCTGATTTTAATGAATGTAAATGTCAAAATTTAGGACTTATTTTCAGTTTATGCAAGTGAGAAAAGAGCAGTTAAACTGGTTAAACTCGAGCATACGTTGATTGCAAATAAGCTGCCTGATTAGCAAGGAAAACAACTTCAAAATGGTTTACAACTTTTTAAAGTCACCATTAAATCAGATGAAGTGTTTTTTTTGCGCTAGACACAACCTGTCACTTTTATCAGATCACAGCAAGCAAACAACAACAATCCAATGATTCAATCAATTCCCCATGGACACACTCAGATCCCACCCTACATTTTTATTGTTTGAAAAGCCACTTCACCCATTTATACATCACAATATGGACAAAAAGACTAATCACACCTTCCTCCTTATGCTTTAAATACATGACACCAAATGAATGGTTCTCAGCTATCAGTTCCAGCATGGGTAAAACTTCATCAGTCATTGCATTCCCAGCAAATCTAGCATGACTGTATAATTTAGTGCTGAACAGAGAGCAATGCCATTTTCCCACATATTGATTAGTCTTCTGAAAAGTAGACAATTAGCAATTTCCTTCTTTAGATTGATATTCTCTTGTCTTCTCGTCTGATTCATCAAAATGTTAGTTAAATCTTACAGCTAGCTTAGCATGATTCACAAACACAAGCACACATTAACAGTTATATAAACCCCTGTACAAATCTCTATCACACACATTTCCATTCTTTATCTATCTACAACAAACAGAGTTCAACCATAAAAAAACACAGAGAATCGGTAGACATCCCAAATCAAAGAGGCCCTGTAAGACCAGACCACCCAGCCCTGTCCAGTAAAAGCATATGGCCCAATTGGGCACAATGACATCAGGCTCTTTACTCTCATCTAACAGGCTTATCTCAGTCTCTTTCTCAGCTGATCTCTTCAGACCTGCAGTTTACCCTCATTCAAAGGGATTTTATGAGTCAGGCCACAGCTACTTCTTGCTTTAGGGTGCAGGAGAAGAGAGATCTGGTCTGTTTGAAGCGATATAAAGGGCAGGCATGAGAGAGAGACGGCAGAGAGTCTTTATGGCCCTAGTGTAACTAAAGATGTTGAGAACTGAAAAAGAGTGTGTGTGGCCTGGATTAACAGCTGGGTGTTTAACTCTCACTCTCAATAGGTGGGGAAAGAGATGAGACACAGACCTGCGTACATGCATTTTTCTCCAGCTGACGTGCAGTGGAAAACAGCTGTGCAAATGTGCATGCACACCACAAACACACACAGGCTGAATGTGCACGCTTTGAGCGACAAGCTTTCTTTAAAGCCAGAATTTAAATAAAAGATGTTATAATACAAATAGTCATATTTAATTTGGATTTTAACTGGAAACAGCCAAATAGGAATTTTTGCAGTCATTTCGATGTTTTTTTAAATGTAAATTTGTAAATGTAAAAATGTAGGACTTGATAGGCAAAAACAATTACGATCAGATAAGCTCTAGGGAAACAGAAACTTTCTATACCCGAAAGCTTCCTGTAATATAATGTGCATAATAAAATAGCACCAGATCAATGTGTTCACAAAAATCACCATATTCAGGTTGAGATTAACACACTCAGCCCATAAATTCTCATCATCCCCATGACCCCATCTTCTTCACTCCCGCCACTTGGGTTCCTCTCCATCACGTACGCTGTGATTTGTCATCTGTTGACTCGCAAGCTGCGAGAGCTCATCCATCAGCTGAGAAATCTGTCCACTTGGACCTCATTCAACCGATCTTCAAAATCACAAGATTGTCTGTCTCTCTCCGCAATTACTATCAGTATTTACAACGTGACACCGAGCCAACAAGAATCAACAGCCAGAATATGAACTCACATCACATGACTGCAAATTGTTGGCACTTTCCTCATTCTTATTTTTTTCACAGTACCAGGTTATTTAATAAAGCATATGATTAGTGATAATTACATGATCAAAACCGTTCATCATCCCTCTCCAGCTGTACAAAAGCAACAAGGTAGGCCTCTTTCAGGAATGAGATAAATTTATGGTATGCACAAAAAACAGGTTACCACCATGTGTGGTATTTCCACTATAATGAGCGATAATGGCAAACATTAAAGGCAAACACTGGAAATCAAGCCTGTTCCTACTCTGTTTACCACTCGGTTAGCACAGGCAGGTTAATTAAACATAAACCACTTAAAGAGAAGAATGCAGCCATAAGCCCTCCATGCACACTCATAGAGGAATGTGTTAATTATCAAATGAATCAGCAGGTTGCCATGAGTTGCAAAACTAAGCACCTGGAGATATGGTAACATTGTGACTGACCACACTGATATTAGACGAGGTTACTTACTGGTTTATATTGACATTTAAGCATTATCAAAATTAGCAAAAACATTGTTGTACTTTTAAGCATGGATCTTTCAAGTCATGAATACCAAGAATTGTGTTTTACATGAAACTACCTAAAATCCCATACAAAAGAAAATAATCCCCCTGATGTTGTTCAAGCTAGTCAAAAACAGTTGTCTGAACAACAAATTGAAAAGTATTACAGAAATGTTAAGGGTTTGTCAGTTCCCAGCATACACTGCAGCATGCATTCATGATGGGGTTACGGTTATAGGATTATTGTTTTCAAATAAAAAAATATTTATTATCCGGCTCCACCAGCGAACATATTTCCCCCCAAAAACAGAAAAATCAAGATAGCTACAGTAGATGTGCATGTCACCAAACAATAATATGCATTCAGTTTAAGTCATGTAAAAATGAACAGCCTATCATTTAAAGCAAACCGAAATACAGCAAATGGAGACTTTACTCTGATAAACAGTTGTGGATTTGTGTGACTGCAGAAAGGAAAAATGCACGAGTGAAAATGTATTTATGTATGAGTAGGCATGCATATTGGAAAGCACTGCCCCCGTGATCCATTCATTTAGCCAAATCACATAATGGCTCCTGATAGAAGAGAAACGTTACACCCAGATGTCAAAATGATCCTTCACCACGCTCGATAATTGTACTGAGAATAGGAGACCGTGTTTCTCTGGAAATATGAGTCTGAAATTTAATTATCCAGCCTTTGGAAAATGTAGGGCAGACAGAAGACAGCGCAATGATAAAACTGCACTCAGTTGGTAACTAATGTCAAGCTCTGGGTTTAACTGAGTGAGCACAAGATACCGGAGCCGTAAATCAAATAAACACTATCTAGCCTTAGGTAATTGCGCTTTTAGGAATGGTTAGAAAGAGTCCATGGGGCGCGCGCGCGCACACACACGCACACACATTAAAAAACCCATATGGATATAAAAACCAACAGTAATTGTTTCAGAATTAGATCAACCACGATGCTCTTCACATTGCACTTATTTTCCCCCCTCAATTATGTTAAAGCTCAACTTTTGCATGCAATAATAATCTACTGAGCATGCACTGCAGGGCCAGGGAATGCCAGTGAATCATGTTGTTTGCCAGTTACACAGATGGGAAAAGCTCAGTGCTGCCAAGTGTCTGCTGACTGCATTAAATCCTCTGATGAAAACACGCAACACGGTCGGAGATCACAACATATGCTCAAGAATAAATTACGGCAACACATAAGGATAAGCTTCAATCTTACCCCGGGATCCAGTTATTTACGGATGACATTCGACGAAACCATTTAGCACCAATCCACAAGACCGAAATGCATGGTTAAAGATCCTCTGGTCCGCGACAGAAAGTGGCCAATTCAACACGGGTAGCCGGAGAGACACCAACACCAGATTCAGAATGAGCAGTAACGTTAGCGTCTATCGCACTGGTTTCTCCGCCAACTAGCCCCGCCCCAATATTTTACATCAGCACGGAAGCTTTCTTCCGATTGGCTCTCGGTCAGACTAGGACGCGTCTAGCAGCACGTTCGACCAATCATTAAATACAAGGGGCGGGACATCGAGTTGGAAGTCATGCGGGCGGATGCGATGCATGACGTCAATCCTTTGTTACCTTGCCGACCCCTTTCATCTGAAACAGCAGATATCTACAAGCCCAAAACATTGCGTATTAATTTATAAACATCTTCGTGCAGACTTTAAGAAGCTTGTTGCATGGGGGTTTACATGTACAGAAAGCACTATTCAAGGCAAACACAATTAACGTTAGTAGGCTATTCAAAATGAAGCAGGTGCATTTCTTAAAATTCAGCATTCAGTTTAATTTTAATGAAGCAACGGCTATAGCTACTTGCTGCATGGGTTCCCTATGAAGTCATGTAATTTCTTTGCACTCAAAGGCTTTATAACGACTCCATCTGGCTAGACTACAACTGAGATTTATGACGAGCAACTGTACATTGCTATCCAAATGGCCAAGCGTCGTTCACAAAACCCGTGCATGTATGTGCATGTGGATCGCAGTCAATTCCCCACAAACCATAATAAGCCATCTAATGATATGCGGCTTTATAACTTTCCACCCACCAGCCAATCTGCTGTCGGCTGTCAAAACCCACAGCTTCAAATACCGCACTGCTTCTCGGCGGAGAAATCCCCGGTGACATTTCGAGACAACGCCTTTGATATTCAGCAAAGGTCACGGACATACATTTATATCATTTTCCCCCCGAGAGGATCAAATGCGAAGTCTGCAGTCTGCCTTCTAAAAGGCCCTGAAACAACACCAAGTAGCCTATCCATAAAAATGCAGCGCATTTGCTTTAGATGGATATTTACAGAGAAAAAAAAGAACATTGCGAGCCATTTGTGAGGAAATACAACACATCACAGTTACAAGAAATGCAAGCTAAATATCCATTCATTCATGAGGATTCAGCATTCAGTCGCCCCAAATTAACATTGAAATAAATGCAACTCACATTTAGCGGATTGTGTATTTAACTATTGTTTTTTAAAGCACTGACGTCAATCCCGTGTTGGCCTACAGTAGAAGGCCAAGTGCTTATTAACCATCTCTTCCCCACTAAATGAAATAGAGAGCTGACTCCTTTGTTGCTCCATAAGCCTGATGGAATAGATGGATAGGCTAGCCAAAGCAACCGTCCACAAAATCACAACAGATATCATTCAAATGTTGTACTTACTCTCCGTGGATCATAGCATTATACATTGCGCAGAACATCGTATTGGATTTGCATTATTTGGATTCGGTGTTTTGATTTTTTTTTTCTAGTGTTGTTGGTCTGCGTTGCCGAATCAGTGTAGCTGTCTGCGGCAGCAACTTCCGGCGCATGCGCTACAGCGCTCTCGTCACAGACAATGGCTGTGGTCCAAACATTTTCTTTCTTACATGGATAAAATTTTATGCAATTTTAACAACACAGGAGCAAAACCAAGTACATTCGCACACAAGTGTAAATGTTGAATTTCTAAAATTTCTGCAGTCAGCATTAGACCAAATATAATGATTTCTGCAAAAGGCAGTTTTTGTCTCCAGCCAATCCCACAAATCTTCCCTGGATCTGAGTATGACTTATTTATTCTAACTTCATATCTGAGTATTCTTTCAGCATGTCTTTCTAGATAACTTGGAAATAAAATCACGATAGTCTTATCAGCTTTGTGAATGTCATGTATGAGATTATTCTTTTTTTTAATTGTTCTTGGAGACAGAACAGTGACACAACAATTTATTTTAGTAATTGTATTAGTTCACCCAGTTACATAATCTTTAGCTCTATCAGAAATAATAGCTTGAAAAACAATGACAAGTCAGTAATCATATTGTCTAAGGAAGGATTACCCCTTGATGGTTATCAATGATCTATAAGGGAAGTTATTTAAGAGTAGAATAACAGCTAAAACACTCAGTTCATGCTTTGCTAGAAGCATAAAACACAAACACCTTTTCGTATCAGTTTTTATTCTTGCATATTCTCACTTATTTAGTAAGTTTACTAAATAAATGAGAATATGCAAGAATTTGTTCCAATGTTAAATAGACTACAGTGCAAAAGGATACAAAATAAAGTTTCACAGAAAAAAAGAACAATGCAAAAAACTTTTTGGTAGACAGGGGAACAACTGCATTTTCATACTATAAAAACGGTCAAGTAAATATATCAGAACAAACGCTACTTATACAGTGGATTCAGAAGGATTTGTTATTTGTTAGCAAATTTAATTACGTAGGCTATTTTTTTATGATAGTGTCATCATAATTACAAAGCGCCCTGAAAAAAAAAAACGATTCAGAGACTACATTTGATCATTCCAGAAGTAAATGGATGTTTTTTTTTATGAGACTTTGACAGTTGTACTTTGACAGTTGCCTCATACATCATCGGACTCGACAGGTAAGTTTAAGGCTCATAGACTGTAAAAAGTAGGTTAGGCTATTGCCAAATAGCTAGTCCATTCTATTTCAAAGATTTTCAATCTGGAAGAAAAAAACGCGTCGGGGCTTCGAACGGAACGCATCTACTGAACTTAAACGTCATACAGGTGAGAAAATAGCTCTGGGAAATAAATACAATTTTACATTTACTAGAACACAACATAACAATTACACTCCGTTCGCCATTTTGCCGGAAGCCTTCTTCTTCGCTTGTTAATTTTGCTGAAACGCAAGCGGAGTGTGCAGATATCGTCACCTATCGGTCTAATATGCAATCTCCGTATGTAAACACAACTCATTAGGTGTAGCCTAAAGTGTCACATTTCTCGTGTGTTTTTACAGTCTATGGTTAAAACGAAGGATCCACATTAGAGGACAAGAAAAACTATTAAAACTGTTTTGGTTTTTTGACAGACAAGCCTATGAAACGCACTAGCAAACTGATCCAAATAAAATGTTCTCCCCTAATCTCCCCTAATATTCTTTACCCCACCCCTTTAACATGCAGTAAATTTCACTCTTTTAAATATCCACTTTTATACACCACAATGTGAAGAATTAACCCTTTCTGTCCCAGGCCAGCACATAGCTATAGGCCTACTCTAATAATAATTCATGCTGTTTCTCAAAATAATATTCCCATCACAGAAAGAGATGACTGATAGATAGAAATAAATAAAGAAATTAGATAGATAGATAGATAGATAGATAGATAGATAGATAGATAGATAGATAGATAGATAGATAGATAGATAGATAGATAGAAAAGCAACATCAAATCAAGATGTGCAATCAAGAAAACATTAGACAAAGTTACAAAATGATGTTTGAGAGGTAGTTTAACGTGTCTAATTCTTACCAATAGAAATAAAATAATTGAATATAGCCTACAATTAAAAAACTGAATAAAAAAGATTGAATGCACCTTTGAATATTACCGAGAAATGGTGCTTTAACGGGAGCAACACCAGAAACGAATCAGAACAGAAACAGAAACGGATGGTATTGGCTAATTCTGTCATGTGACCACATTTATTTGTGTTAAAGCCCCTTTTCTTGACAAAAAGTAATTTAAATATGAAATAGTGTGCAATAATGTTATGTACTATAAATTCTAAATGCATTTCAAATTGTTGAATTTATATTAATTTGAATAGCCTATATAATAATGCTGTGCATGAGGGGTCAGGAGAGGTGAAAAGCTCTGTCTTGTTTTCTCTGTGGTGAATTTGCTGTCATCGTACCAGAAAGACCTCAGCGGTTTTCCCCGAGGGAACGTTGTCGTGAAAACTTGTTGCTAGCATGTGATCAGAATAATGTTGGTTCAGTTTCAGTTCAGATTACTTCATTCTTTTAAGAATGTTCATTTGTATGCAAAACTCAACAAGGTTTTTACATTTTCTGAATAAATTGGATTGGTGCTTGCACATGCAAAGCTCTCTGCATGATAAAGAGCTTTGGTTACCAAGGGGTTGCTGTTTGATTGCTGATGTGTTGTTAAAATGTTGGGAGTCGTGGAAAAGCAGTTGTGCATTTTCGCTAACCTATGTTTTTTTTTTTTTTTGTCTTTATGTTTTTGCTTTTTATCTCTCAATTTTGACTTTTTTCTCACAAGTGCAAATTTACATCTCGCAATTCTAACTTTTTACCTCAGAATTGTGTTATAAAGTCGCAATTGCGTAATATAAATTCAGAATTGCGTGAAATAAAGACAGATTGCATGTTATAAAGTCGCAATTGCGGTTATAGTTGTCACAGTCTTCGTCTCCACCAGTCTGTCTTTGTCATCTGCACTTCACCTCCCAGGATCCTTTTGTTTCCCTCTGTTTTCTAGTCTTTTGGTTTAGTCCTGTTCTGTTTTCCCACCTCTCATCTGTTTCCATACCAACCGTCATTAGTTCATTTTCATCACCTGTGTCATCATCGTCATCTGTATCACCTGGTTTTGGTTCATTAGTGTCTGTATTTAGTTTGTTCAGTCATTCTGTGTCGGTCGATGTGAATGTTACTTTAAGTGTACCCGTTTGCCTGTCTGTACCTGTTCCTGTTTGAATCTGAGTAAACCTTTGTATTGGAGCTTTTGCCTCAGGCTGTTCTTCTGCCTGCACCCAACCGTGACAATAGTCAGAATTTCGCGATGTAAAGTCGCAATTGCGGTTATAGTCAGAATTTCGTGATATAAAGTCGCAATTGTGTTATAAAGTTAGAATTGTACGTTATAAAGTTAGAATAGCGAGTTTATTTCTCACAATTGCGACTTAATTCTGACTTTATAATGCACAAGTGCAACTTTCACACAATTATTACTTTATATCTCGCAATTCTGAGAAATTAAGTCAGCATTTGTTGATTTTATCTCTCAATTCTGACTTTTTTTTCTCACAATTGCAAATTTACATCTCGCAATTCTAACTTTTTACCTCAGAATTGTGTTATAAAGTCGCAATTGCGTAATATAAATTCAGAATTGCGTGAAAAAGTCAGAATTGCGTGTTATAAAGTCGCAATTGCGGTTATAATCAGAATTGTGTGATATAAAGTCGCAATTACGGTAATCAGAATTGTCTTATAAAGTCACAATTGTGTTATAAAGTTAGAATTGTGCGTTATAAAGTCAGAATAGCGAGTTTATTTCTCACAATTGCGACTTAATTCTGACTTTATAACGTGCAAGTGCGACTTTCACACGATTATGACTTTATATCTCGCAATTCTGAGAAATTAAGTCATCATTTCGAGGTGTAAACTCGCAATTTATTAGATGAAAATTCGCTATTATCTTTTAGTTTTATTCTGTTTTATTCACATTGTTGGTTGTTTGGTGAATTTTCACAGGCGTAATTCAAATAGGAATCCACGCGACTGGGAATTTTGCATGACAGGGAAATGTTTCCAAATGATGATTTCGCAAAGATTTCAAGATGGCCATATGGTATACCAACAGATCTGCTTTGTGTGAAATGGACATTGACTAGCAGTGCTTCATACCGTCCATTTCTAAACTGGACAGTGTTTTCTTTGCTCACAATGTTTTGCTAAACCCAAGTTCACACTACATGATTTTAAACGTTGGGCTGAACCGTGACACAACACGACACAACGTGACTGACCCGCAACAGGAGGTAACGCACTACACGAGTTGACAAAAACTAGCCTGACTTCGTCATACTCATATTCAAGAAAGAATATGAGTCTGAAATCACTCAATTGCGCTTTAATTATGAGGCGTGTCGTAACCGAACCAGGACAAAATAAAAACCTCTGCACTCAATTGGATAGTCGGTAGACCTACAACCAATCAGAGCAACGCATAAGTCAACTACTTTGCATAGCGCAGTTTTCAAATACAGAACGTAGCCTACTTTATT
>JAOTRC010000034.1:21084723-21102304 GCA_027497675.1 Cyprinella lutrensis
TATGAATACAAGATATACAGTAGTACATTATGAAAAAGGCTGATTATATAGATATTTTTTATCCATATAGCCCAGCCCTAGTGTGAATTAACAGACCTTATATTCAATGTACATTGTAGTAAAACCAAACTTAATGGTATAAAGGTATTTTTTTGGGTAACACTCAAAAATGGCCATGCAAAATACAAAAAAAAAATAAAATAACGTCAGGAATTATTTGCAAGACATTTTAAATGCAAACATTGTGCAGACTCATACAGCCCACTACATTGTGTAAACTCAAGGCCTGGACTTGCCACCCCTTCACCTAAAACTGTAAGTTATAGGTCGAGGAGAGACACTTTAAAACAATCTCCTTCCATGACTGTGAAGGAAAACAGAATGAACTCATGCTGCAGAACGAGAGCGGGAGTTTTTGTGGGTAATGTTCCGGGTAGAAGCCGTTCCTCTGTACTGAACTACAACCAGGTTCCCATGTAAACATCAAAACTTTTTCTCAGAGCTGAAAAAAAATCTACATGTGGCCTGGTTATTGCAGCAGTATATGATTATGAAAGAAGGTGATTTCAGTGCTGTCAAAGGTTAACTTCAACCAACACTGGCAGGAGGGTGTTTGTGCATCCTCCCCATAGTCGAGCGGTCATCAAACAGGTGACATATTACAAGCGGTGCATTACAGGGCAACATGCAGCCACAATTGTGGGTAGGGGAAAACATTAATCACACGCTGAATCTCAAATGACTCCATTTTACAGGTGCAATGCCCTGTGAAAATGGCATCAGGTAATGCGGTGATCAGCAACCATATTTCCACATACTGACATTTCATTTCCAGAGTAATCAGATTGATCGTCTGTTCACACAACAAACATTTTCTGAATGAACAGCTGTTAATGTGTCTTATGGAAGCAAGTTTTCGCTACAGAATAAAACATTTTAAAAGATAACTGCTTTTTATCTCAGAATAAAGTCAGAATATGTAGCCTATTTTGCCATCAATACTGCTGATAGTGTCTTTATCAGTAGGTTTTATATTTATGCTTAACATGAAGTAGCTATAGGGCTTCCACAATAAATCCTCCCTGTATATCACCTAGCAGCAGCAGCGCCGCTTCACGTATGGTGTGCAGATACAGAAAACGCGGCGCAGCTGACACTCAACAGAAACGCCACGTTAGAGCATAAGTCATTAGAGCAGCTGTGTTTCAATAAGAGCTGTTTTTGGCCAAACAGGAAAGTTTTGTAACTTACAGGATATTTTTTCCATAGTACAACTACCTCTTATGTCAAAAGATCAAGGAAATGTTGATTTATTAATTCATGACCCCTTTAATGCAAACTGACAAATTGCATGCACAAACCGAAACGAATTTTCATGGAAAACATTTTTGTTGTTGTGAACAGGCCTTGGTATGTGTATAAGTGGAAAAGGTCGTTTTTATTAAGTTTAGATGATTTTTGAGACTAAGTGGAGTTATCTCAGAATCAGCGGTCATTAGGAGGACAGACATGTAAATAAAAACGGTCAGTAACAATGGAGTGTTGTAGCATTCGCAGTCAACAGGGGGAGCCGTGCTGTAAAAAGCATTCAAATGAAGGCTGTGTGCACTGAACCCCACTAAAACAACTAAAACAAACTGAACAACTCGTGGTGTGGTTGTAGGAAACCACAGCATAAACTCAAAGGGAGGAACTCATGCAACACAGTGAAAATGAAAGTAGGGCAAGACTGAAAACATGTCCTTGGATTAAAGAAGAATTCCTCTTCTTTACAAGTGTGTTTTTGTTGTTACGGAAACAAAGTTATCTATCATCTGGGTATATCCATGTCTGCTGCTAACATGTAATGGAAAACAGACAGGAGGATATAGCAGAGGACTGGGAGGTCAACGGATATGTGGATCCCTTCAATAGTTCAACATATGCAAGGCCTCTATTTACAAAACACACAAGCAAACTTTTCAAAATATGTCGACAATTAGAGGAGGTATATGCAGTGCTAACCACTGTATTACTTCTTATTAAATAACCTTCACTGTTACGTTACAAGGGGAAAATGTAATCATACAGTCTCTGTATGGAGAGAGCGTGAGCTGAAGTCTCTATGGAGACTGAATGGTGGAATGTCTTGTTTAAGTTCCTCATCCAATCAAATGTGACCACCAGACAAAAAAGCTCTGTAATATGCCTCGGTGTGACAAAGCTCTCATTGTTAACAGAAACACCAGACTAAGACTAAGTAATCACAGAGAGAATATAACATCTAAAGACAAAAAAATGTGGCTTTGAAACTGAATGAAAGATTTTGCAGTACAGGTATTGCCACAAGCTGTTGTAACCGTAGTGGAAATGAGTATTTCCTCTATGAAGTTGGGTTTTCAAAAAATAGAGACACGATCATGAGGGTAAACATGTGACTTCAGTTAAGCACTTCAAGTTTTGGCACACTGACAACTGAGAACAAAAATAGAAATAAAAGAAAACAAATCAGCATTCATTTGGTCTGTTTGAGAAAAGCTTTTAGGTGCTCTTAAAAAGAAAACCATTACAAACATGTACACTGTAAAGACATGAAGGTCACAGAACGTGGGAACATGCAGGCTCTGTTCTAAAACCTTGCGGTCTGCCTTTGCAGATGGCATTTTAAGACATCATAGATGCATTCTTGACATGGTTTCAAAATATGAGAAGATTAGGCAACTCTTTTTGGCCAAATTCTGTCTCTTCTGTAAAGAAACAAACGAAAAAATAAATAAAATCAATCGGTTCACTCCGAGTAGAATCGATATTTTAACGTTTTTGTTTTGCGTTCCTCATTAAACACTACTGTTCCAAAAACAGTTTGATTAAAAAATATATTTGATATATTGCCCGAAATATTTGGGCATCTTATGATCCTATCTTTCTCATCTCATGTGGTTCCCTTTTCATATAATCAACATAGATGAAATTATTTATAAAAAATAATGTTATTTAAAGATAAATATGAAATGTATGTTTAAGTTTTTGAAGCTATATTTAACCATCACACAGCTCTGTTTTACTCACATGCTCTGGTGCGAAGCCTATACATGCATGTGTGCGTGCATGTGGGGGATGGGTGCAATTTTCAACAAATAGTCTAATAATACCCAGCGATCTACAAAAACTATATTTCAAATAAACATTTCAACGATTAAAATTGATTTTGTTTTCATTTTTGTTCCTGTTAAAATTTCGTTGGTTACTGGTTTTCATACATTGAACCGGTTCAGAGCCTTGGAAAGAAGACAATCTCACATTCTACTTAGATGACAAATTGTCCCAGTGGACAATTTTTTAAATATTTTTTTAAAATATGTTCCTCAAGGTAACGCTAATAACGTTTTTGTTGTTGTCGAGAGTAGCGCGTGGACTATTTCAGAAAATAAATGGCAGGGTGTATGTCAGAGATTATAATGGTTTTGCTTTTGACACTTTAATGGTTTAGTTCACCTCAAAATAAAAATTTCCTGATAATTTATATGCCATCAAAGATGTTCATGTCCTTCTTTCTTCAGTGGAAAAGAAATTAAGTTTTTTGAGGAAAACATTGAGATTTTTCTCCACACAATGGAATTCAACGGTAACAAAATTGTTGGTCCAAATCAATGCAGATTCAAAGGGCTTTGAAGTGCTTCAAAGTGATCTGCATGATCCCAGCTGATCCCACTGGATGTAGGCTGAGGTACCGCCCTATTGTTTACAATCGTGGAGAAGGAGGATCGTTAAAATTTTATTGTATGTTGAATGACATATTTATGTCTTTGAAGTTGAGAAAGCAAGCCACTGGCTCTGGCTGAAATGACGAGACAAGGCTTGGGGAGTAACATCAAGTTAGGTTTTGCTGCAGGGGGTGTCAGGGAGACGTACCTGTTCACGGTCACACCATCATGAGACATTCTGGGTTAAGGGGCAAATAAAAAATAAAAAAAATTAAGTGGTGGTCCACAGCTGAAGACCCTGCAGCAGCAAAACCATGTGGTATGCAGTCAGTTTTAGGCCTGCCTCAGAGAAAAGGACGCCTTTGCCAAGCATAATCCACCAAAGGCACCGCTGGAGGTGCGACAGGCCTAAGGCCCAGCAGAAAGAACATCTTGCTGTAATGAGTAATGCCTTTCTGGAGACAGTGGCTACTGTGAATAGAGCAGTTGGAGTCCAGGTTAGACTTGGGGGCCAACCAGAAGAGACTGGTGGCAGCAGGATAGACTGCACCGGCAAAGTGGGCTAGTAACCCTACCCTAGTTTTCCAAGAGGAAGACACCCAAAGCCTAATACGAAGAAAAAACAAAGAAAACAACCCGACGGCCCTCCGAGAGGGGGGATGAAAGAAGGGCCAACAAGGACAAACTACATGGTAACGAACGCAAGGATATCGGCAAAAGAGAAGATCCCAAGGAAGTGTGGGGGCGGCTTGCAAAAAACAACAACTCTGAGGGGACTTCACATCGAAAGAAGAAGTGTTTTGGTAGCCTAGTGCAACCTTGCACTGCCCTGGTAAGGGCAGGTCAGACAAATGGGATCCAAGGCCGGGTTGAAAACCAAAGGCAAATGAAACTGAGGAGTAGAGAGAGTTGGACGATCATCAGAGCGAGCTGCTGCAAAAAGCTCTGCGCGGGTCAGTGCATTGATTAGGACTTCAACAATTTGGTTACCGTTGAAGTCCATTGTGTGGAGAAAAATCCTGAAATGTTTTCTTCAAAAAAAAAAAAAAGGATTATCCAACACCATTCAACATTTTTGGAGTTTGGTTAGATAAATTATTTGGTTTATAATGAGGAGACGTGTTAAGCTTAGGGGTGTCGACTGTCGACAAAGTCCGATTTTTTTTCCCATAGACATTTATGTGATTAAATTCGAGTCAACCTGAACCTGAAACTCGGAAGCAGGTTGCACAACCTGCACCGATGTGCGCACTACTGTCTGTATGCAAGTATGTTACAATGCAGCAGAGCATTAGTTTAGAACGGCGATTAACTTTGTTGTTTGTTGTGATATGTTTACAGTAAGCCGTTTAAAATGTGCATTCACCCAATCAGTTTTGAGCATCCAGATGGTATAATCGTATAAACGTATGGTGGAGCGTTCACAGACTATTTTATTGTAATTTTAACTGTTGGAAACTACGCGTAAAACTTAAAAGTTTTCATATCCTGTTGCACCCTCTATAGGCCATGTTCAGCGACTAGTCGACATACAGCTTAAAGCACCATGACAGAGCATTAAAGTCAACTAGAGTTTGCAACCTCTAGAAAAGCTATGATATAAAGACCTATTATATGTTAAAGATCAAAGAGGATGTGAACAGCTTAAAGTAGAACCATAAGGTAATTGCGACACGAGTAGCATGTATGACATGCCAATTTAAAACTCTATTGAAATCACTGTTTCGATTAGGTTACTGCCTATGACAGCAGTATAAAGCAAGATATCTCACTGGACTTTGAAACAGAGCCATTGATTTTTCTAAGTAACAGATCAAATTAATTCACAGCATAAAGAGGTGAGTTTTTCCCCCAAATAGATTGTTCTTAAAAAAAATCAGCAGTAAATTAACTAAATCTCTGATTGACCGAACAACAGTTCATCATGTTCAGCACAAATCGGTGACCTTCAGTCTGATGAGAGATTGAGTAAGAGTAGCACGTTCATTCCTGAGGGGGGTCAAATTCAGGGACCAGAAAAAGCAGCAATGGAATGAAAGGAAATTATGATAAAAGGGTATGGCTCTGAAATCAGTCTGGCAAACCTGAAAGAGTCATTTGCAGCTGAGGTTAGGTGAGGTAAGGTGGTTTACCTGTGCCACACCTGTGACAGTAATAGCTACCCCCTCCGCTGTCTCTACATCCTCACACTTGGGTTGCAGGGTCATAATCTCAAGGGTTATCCTGTGGAAAACGCAAAAAAGGAAACAAAACAAAAAAGTTGGCTATGAACTACGGGAAGAATGTCGAGCGGTGTGAAAATAGGAAGAGCGTGGGGTTAAAGAAAGACTTGAAGGTAAACAACACAAAATGAATCTGCAGGGTGAAAATACGAAGACACAACCACTTGGTCAGCACACATCAGGTGTTTTGACCATGGGCTGTAATGGAACTGTCTGGATTCAGATTCCCAGCAACTCAAAGACTATTTCCCCAACCACAATATTCACAAAAGCCCATCTGATCTTTCCATCGTCATCCATTACAGACCCAACAGTCAGAACATGCTGACGTGAGCCATTAGTTACATGAGCGCGCTGCATAGCCAAACATCAGACAAGGATAGTGAGAGATGACTGGCTCTCCTACACTGCAGAGGAAGACCAACACAAGAGTGTGGAAGAGACCATGAGAGCATGTGTATGTGTGTGAGGCAGGAAATGGAACCAGGCCAATGTCCTTCATACCCAGAGCACCTAGAATATATTTCTCATTGTCTCATTTGGTTTGCTTGTTTCATTCAGTGCGATTACCTGAGCGACCCCTGTCACCTCCAAGGGGACACCCTCCGAAGTTTCGATATTCTCACAGCGACAGAGGATGGTCATTATCTCCAGAGAGAGTCTACGTGGGAAGATGGGGAAAGGGGAGGGGAGGAGGAAGGGGAGGCAGGACAGCACAATATTGTCAGTGTGTTAACATATGTGAAAGGGGGGGAGAGAGGTCAGGGTTCAAGGTTAGGGAGGATGGGCTCTGGTGTTGATTGCAGTTGAATCCAGACCATCAGGGAGCCACTGTCTGCTGCAGATGGAGAGATCTTCTGTGTCATGTCATCTTTGAAATCTCATCATTGACTCTAATTAGGGCTGGATGATTACCCGAAAAGTAATCGAAACCGAAACTCAGAGCCTATAACCGCCAATGTAGTTTTATCATGTCGGTTATTTACGTTTTTTTTAAATCCTATTAATATTTACGGCCACTGTGAGTTAATGTACTTTCCCCTTAAAACATATTACCGAGTGTGTAGACACGTGACTCCGCCCCGTTCAGTCTGCGACATTGAAGCAACATGGAGGGGAACTCAAACACAGAGTCAACTCAGCAACAGGAGCCAATAGTACCAAAGAAGCACTCAGTATCCGTCATTTGGATGCATTTTGGCTTCAATAAAGCCGTCTCCGAACAAACTCAAGTCAAATGCAAACACTAATATATACATAGTCTTTCAGACTATAGCCTAATGGGGGCAAAATCATTCCTATAAAAAAAAAAAACAAAACAATCTCTTACTATAAAAATCTTAAAATGTAAATTCATACACAAAGCGTGAACTACAACAATGATTCAATTTTAATCACAGAAGCTGCAGGTTTACATGGTTTACCATAACTGAGTTCTGCAGTTCAGCACAAGCTAACTGACTGCGAAGGAAAGAAGGTACCAGGTGGCATACTATTCTAGTGGACTGAGGCTAATATAGATCACCCCTAAAATAACCCAAAACCATTTAACACGGGACAGTTCTCACTGTAAGAACTGTCGAAGTCGAAGATTTATCTACAAAGTTAATGTACCAATATAGTTCACAGTGTGTGTGGACCTCTCCTCAATGGCCTTTTTCTGTGTACTTCAAACCAATTTATTCAGCTGTTTTTGTCTCTTTGAAAAACTGTAGCTCTTTAATTGGATTAAAATGAAACAGGGCGTGTCTGAATGGTGGACAGGCATATGCAGTAGGATCCCTCAACTGAATGTTTATTTCAGCTAATTTGATGCAGCAAGCCCTCTCCCTCTCTCTCTAGCTTTTAAAATTAGATCAATATAGCTTTCAGAGCTGCCAGCAAACTAGATTACTCCTTTCTTCATCAGGAAAGGAGGAGAGCAAGAGATATCCCACCCAGCCAAGCTATGCAATCAACTGAACAACAGCTGTGACCACTAAATACAGGACCCCTTTATAAATACACATTGTTAAATTCTTTTTCTGACACTGTTCCACTGTTGACTCTATTATAAAAAATGATGAAATACAAATCATCCTTTAGCTGCAACATATAAAAATCATAGCTGCATTTCCACGTTCATGTGTCGTCAGACTCGTCTAATCCCACATTTATAGATAAGCAATTTCCCCGCGTGTGTTCCCGTCAATTTTGGTTAGCGAACTTTACAATAAACCTTTCAAACGGTCTCTTTAGCTTGACACGGTACTTTACCATATAACATATTCCAATTGAATGTACATCAGGATAGCATTTGAAGTGATAAATATATTAAATGAAGTTTCAAACATAGGTTCAGGAGGAGCCTAAACATTCAGTCCAATCAATCATCATTACGAGTCTACTATATAAGCAGCAGACAACACGTGATCCCATTGACAAATTCTTCCGGCAGCCCTCCTCCTCCAGTAAATTATCTCTATTTTATATGTGCAATTCCAGGGGGTTTTAACTCGGAGCTCAAGCCAAGCCTCGGGTTTGAGCCTCCTCCAAGGACAACAAGCCAAGTTTACTATTAACCTTTACGGCTGAATGAGCAGGCGAACTATGAATGTAGATTTCAATCTAGACGCAGATCGGAAATGTGATAAATCTTGTGATCTGTTTTTCCACAGAGTTGATATGGCGTAATAATCTTATGATCCCCAGCAGAGAGATACCAGAAAGAGATCAGATGGTCTGACACACACGGGTGAGTCCAGCGTGTAAAGGCAGGTTAGCTCGGCAAACACTTAAAAGAAATGAACAGGAGAGGAACATCAGAGAAAAGTCAGGCTGGTTATTACAGATTGCACATGCATAATCTCAACGATTAAAAGAGGGAACAAAAAAAAAAGGGAAACAAACTGTATATTCCAAAATGATAGTTTTCTGACATTTCTTTCATACATATGATGTGTGTTGTCCTCTTGCTAATGTTCTGATAGCTACAAGCACTGTGTATATATAAAGCTCATACTGAAAGACATATATGGGCTTTTCAGACTGTGCTTAACCCTGGGTTATCATATTTAGTTTACAACGTTTAGGGAAAAATCTAAATGTCAAACAGTGACAACAAAGTTTAATAAAAAAGTGTATCCTGGTTTGAAAATGTATATATAATAATTAATCAGTCGTGCAGGAGTGGGACAAGCTGTTATTTATAAAGTTCATCCAAACAGTGATATTGATACTGTAAATATGCAAATAGGAAAGTTAACCCAGGGTTAAACTCTCTAAAACCTGAATGGCCAGGAATAATTCCTAACCTAAAATAAACTGTACGAAACTTAATAAAATTATAACCCAGGTTTCCTATAAACCAGAGTTAAAAAAGTTAAATGTGAGAAACCCTATTTTAGCACAACTTTAGTTCTGTTCTACAGATTTCATAAAGACTACAGTACTGTGTATTAATCAGCAGAGGCTGGGCCACTAATGATTATCTATTCATAACCATTGAAGCAGAACTTCACTCTACACTCTAGTATTGTTAGCTCTGTTTATTTTTCCAAACACTGGCCCTGGGTACTGAGGCCTTAATGAAGTGAGTTCATGTAAATGGAGGGGGTTGAGTTCTGATGTTTGTCTATAATGTTTTTTAGCTGCCTAGATGGATGACTATATCACTAAACATACATTTAAAAGGAAGTGTGCTCAACAGCCTAGATAACAGGACTTGATATCACATCACAGACTGGTAGTTTTACAATGCAGTATGAGAACAGCTACCTACGATATTTCCTTTCTGGCTAGGAATCTAGTTATTTTAGTTACTATCAATGATTTATACAGTATACATTAATTTGAGAGTGTTAAATGTGAAAAACAACAGGCACAGATGTGTGCACTCCTGAGTTTCTTTACAGTGGACATATTATATTCACAAGAGGTTATAATAGTCTAGCCAGAGAAACGTGAGCATGCTGTGACATGTCTCTGTAACGGTCCTAATTCCCACTCAAGGGGAACTGAAAGGTACATAAATGGAGAAGTGTCATTCAGTCAGCGGTAGAATTATTGTTCGTGAGCCAATAAACACATAAAACAGGAGTGAATGTGATGAATAGAGATTCTTACTTCTGTATGTCAGTAATAAGCCACCACGCCCAGGCCCAGCCGCCCACTGTATATTGCTTGTCATCAGAGCCACAGCAGCCACCTGAGAAAATTAACACAGGTAAATTTAGATCAAATGCACTTTTATCCCACAAACGCACATGCGTTTTATGTAGTCATTTGAACATTCTAGTATGGCAATCTAACATGAAAGTGAATACTTGGTTATTTCAAATTGGCATATCCAACCATTTCTTTTCATTATAAAAATCTAAACCATTCAGCCCATTTCACAAGCTGTCAGTCAATCACCACTTTCAGTTTCACCACCAATAAATTTTATAAATCCCATACAATCCTCACCAAAATGGTTTACAAACTGAACAACAACAACTTCATTAAAACCACTTAATGACGAATATCACTGGAAAGCTCCAACTCACAGTTACAGTCTAACCAAACCACTATGCTGGGTAAATGTTTACAGAAATCAGCTCAAGTCAATAATCAACAAGACTAATTGTTCCAAAAAGAACATTTTGTGCACCAGTGCATGTATTGGCATATCAACAAGGATGATTTCTGAAGGTGGCACTAAAGACTGGAGTAATGGTGCTGAAAATTCAGCTTTGCATCACAGCTACAAAGAACATTTAAAATAGATTTTTTTTAAATAGTAATATTTCCCAATATTACTGTTTTACTGTACTTTTCATAAAACACATGCCCAAGGTGAGCTTAAAAAAAATCCTACAGACCTCAAACAGTTGAATGGTAGTGTATAGTTCATTGGCTGAATGTACTATGACTTCTGACTTTACATTTCATGTAAATGCTCATGTTGTTATTTGGCTAAGAAACTATGTCTAATAGACAGTAGTTGTGTCTCCACTGTTGGGCCAAAATGCTAGTGCGTCCCAAGGCCAGTAGTGTTTCCACTGTCACTTGATCGAGACTTCCTCAGCCAGGGGTTATTAGCACACAAAGTGCCTTGGTCCAAAGTGGGCCAACTGGGGCTCAGTTTATCTGAGGAAAGGGTCAACACTGGTGCTCATTTCATGTGTTATGCTCATTTTTTACTTTTAAAGCAAAGTATTTAATCTCTCTCACACACACACAAAGATTCAGATAATCGCTTTATCATCGAATCATGAGGTTCCTAGAGATTGCCACCCCTAATCATCAGCATAGCAATAGTAGGAAATCTTATATTTCTTATAAGTGTAATTTGCAGGATAACCACCACAACCAATTATTGTGTCCATTAAAGTGCTCAATATGTATATATTGAAACATTTCTGTCTTAAAATGCATTAAAATAACATTTATTGGTGCTTCAAAGGTAGCATATTTTTTACAGTAACTAGGTGATGACGTGGTAAAAAAAGAGATCAGTGTCCCTATCGCTGTGTTTGACAGGTGTTTGTGTGGTCTATGCCACCCAATGGAAACAAAAGGGGAGAGTATGTGCTACCGTGAGGTGAATGTGTTTTTGACCCGCGACTGGCAAATCTGACCTGCCTCACGCAGCATGACCTGGTTCTGACGCATGCTGCCTGTACCCATTTGTTTTGAAAATAGCTTACTCTCATTTAAGGCAGGATCACGGTCCTTTTGACGCCAGCACACACGAGTATGTTTACAACTGAGTTATTTCAATCATCACTTCTGAATCTAAAAAACGTTTCTATGTAATTGCTAGCCTACTTGCCGTTAGACTCTAACTCTAACTAACGGTAACTCTAGGCTTGGAGTCCCTTTTATAACGTCACGTCCAGCCAAGTGGAAGGGAGGGGGAGTTTAAAAAGTACCAACTTTTATATTATATTCAGCATTTTTTCATTCTGCAAGAGTGAGGGCGGGGCCTTGATTTTGCAGCTTTACTTCCTGTTTACTACTGTGCATGTCTGGTCCCGAAATCGCTTCTGCGCAGACTTAAAAATATAAAGATGTCAGCGCCATATTGGGATACTGGCGGATTCACTCCTGACCAATGGAAAAAAGTGAAGGGGCATAATCCATCTTTTTTTAAAGTATGGTTTGGATGGCTAATGGACGTCTTTTAAACACAAAATTGCTTGTTGGGGAGGGTACTCGGACGTCCACACACCCTGTCTGCGTACACCGCAAGGAAGGTGCGTGTACAATAGAGAATTTGCGATTGACTTGAGCGCTTGAGCGATATTTTGCTCACTTTCTGTATATAATATATATTTTCACGCTTCTAACTACAAATTGCAGAGTTTCTGGATTGACGGCCATATTTAAATGCACGATTATATCAGATTGTAAGTGATAACCAACCAGCAATGGACAATATGATACTGCATGTTAAATTATCTGTGTATTAAGTCCTAGAGTGTAAATGCAAAATAATAGAACTGTCTTTGTTGTTTAATTTATTATAGCTTTCAAATCAGTCACTCGGTTACTCAGTAATCCCCATGCTTTAAATTGGCTCTATCACTCCCTCTCTCCACCAGTGTGTGTTGTTAAGAGCACTGGCGCCGTTGTTCCTTGGCTGCCGTTGCATCATCCCAGTGGATGCTGCACACTGGTGATGGGTAAGGAGAGACCCCTGACATGATTTGTAAAGGGCTTAATTTAATTTGATTTTTACATATCAATTTACCGATTTATAAGTATGAAATAGTTCTAAGTACTTTGTTTTATGATCTGTCCTGACAATTATTTCATGAATAAACAGAATAAATTAATAATATATAAAAATATTATTTTACATTTTTTTGTCAGTACCGGGCTTGGAGATGGTTGTGTTCTTCCGCCACCACAAAAGACAATTTCTGACCCAGAGAAAACCCTAAATAATATGGAAAAGATATTTTTAAAGAGAAAGATCTTTAGGCCAATCATCTGTGCAAATATAGCTATCATTGGCTCAATCATGACAGGTCACCAATGGTTCAGGCAGGGAGATAATCTAGGATCTATTACATTCAGCTGTCAATGTTAGAGTAACCAGGACATGTTGCCTAAAGTTTCAGCATCGATCTGGGATCCTAATGTTGTGTAAGTGTTTAGCATATATAGACAGTGGGGGCCTTCAACCTTTCGATATGTGAGGAAATTCCTCACAAATCTATGTAGGCCTACACTGTAGGTCTGCTCCCAGACTGGAAACAACTTCAGCAGATTCCCTGCTGGTCATCAGCTATTAGTGTGCAATCCTCAGCTGTTGCTAGAATCATTGCACAACTGAAGTATCTGTCATGTGACTTTATTTCATAAACATGACCAATGCATAAATAATGTTTATGCAAGTTAAGGAGACAAGAAATGAATCTTCAGGAAAGTGTACAGTAAAATGTAGTTTGCTGGCAATTTCAACCCTGAAATCACTGAACTAACTTTTTGATTAATCAGATATGTTTTTACACACTACAATAACATCAAAAGTGAGAAGTAACCCCTCCCCCATAATTTTAATGGGAAATGTTTATAACTAACAACTATAGTTTGGTCCCAACGTAATGTGTATTGTTTAAGAAGCAGGAATAGGCTGTATATTAAATGTACAGTAAACAGCGTTTTCATTTGAAAAATAAGGTTAAATGTATTAGTTTAAAAAATCGCCAAAACAGCGAGAAAACGTAATACGAAGTCATACAAACTACGATAGGGTATAAGTTACTTAGGGTATCGCCAAGGCACTGCCTGGCAGTAACTTATCAATAAAATGCACAGCCACACAATTCGTAAGTCGTGTGTTTAATCTAAACAAATAAATCGATATTTAAGACCAAGAGGACTATCAGAAACCAACGTGATCATTGCCCAAGCACGTCGAAATCAAATAGAACGGAGCACGAGTGACAACACGTCAACACTGTGATGGATTGTCTTTTATCATGCAACACAAGCTACAATGCAACAAGCAAACACGGGTATCTAACTTACACACTAAGTTACTCGACAGAAACGCTGGCGAAAATAAGCGTTAATTACAATTACAGTGTCGAATATACATTTACGATCACCAAACACATGCCACGTTAGGTACAATTCGGAAGAATATATACTGTAATACAGTCA
Organism: Cyprinella lutrensis; assembly: GCA_027497675.1. Lineage (NCBI taxonomy): Eukaryota > Metazoa > Chordata > Actinopteri > Cypriniformes > Leuciscidae > Cyprinella > Cyprinella lutrensis. The sequence goes on from JAOTRC010000034.1 coordinate 21,098,765, forward strand.
GATTGTAAGAAAGTGGGGGGATTGCTTTGAGAAAAACAGAAGACAGTTGATATGTTGTTACCTGATACCACCAAGGCTTCGTTCGGTCCTACCGTGTGGCAATTCCCCATTGTTCCTGCCTGTCGCCTTTAGAAAAAGCTTTTTAGAGTGTAAACTTGCTTCTTCTATCGAAGATGACGGGATAGCGCGATAAAAACTGTCCGATATGAAGGCACTCAGTGTAGTCTTATGTACATCATAATCAAGATTTCTGCCTGCATGCACCAGTAGTCACGCCCTTTTCGAGATATGACGACTACTTTACAAATTAAATCTGGGTTATTCCTCAACGTTCCGGTAGAGGGCGCCATAACATTTTAAATTAACCTAAACTCCACAGAAAAATTTTATGCAAGAACGTCCAATATATATATAAATGTTTTTACTTTTTAAAGGGTTCGGCTTTGAAATTTAATATGAATTCAAAAACTCAACGTTTAAGCCTACAACTGTTGTCCTTCAGCAACTGACAGAGAGGCAACTTGAAGTCCTTTGGAGTCAAATTTGCCCTGGATATTGTTGGACATCGTGTAGTTCAATTGAGCGTTTTTCTCATAAAACTAAATGTTACTGTTCTGTATTACGACATACAGCTATTTTCTTGACTTTCAGTATTATCTTTTAAATGGACAAATATCTTATGTGTAATTCGGAGCACAGTTCAGACAGAATAATTGACTACCATACATATTTTTTTCCCGAAATAAGGTCCCATGCGGTCCCATGGCATTAGCCGGAAGCGGAAGGGAGAGCTCAAGGTTGTCTTTCAAAGGTTATTTCACAAGAAATTCCAGGACAGAAATTACACCACCAAACATAAAATATGAAATTGGTTACGGTTTTTTTGCCGTTGCGTATGCTTATAGCTTTCTTTTACTGTCTATGGCTCATAATCAAAATCGACCACCATTCACTGGCCCATTCTCTGCTATCCCCACATTAGTCCACTATCCAGAATCTCCCAGTCACGTGACCCCAGTGCGTGTCAGCCATTTGAAATCTATTATTTCAGTTGAATTTAATAATTAATTGAAAAGGAATTTATACATGTGTGATATTACGCTGGATCACCAGCGCGAGTTGGAAAATGAGTGGATGATAGATTCAGCGGCGGCGCCATCTCCAGGCGAGACACAGGAATTCATTCATCTTTCAGCGCCCGACTCTCACAGTGCATTATGGGTATTCTCTAAATTTACTGTCTACCACACTTGCGGTCTTGAGTTAGGCACTTGAGTTGACCACTCTTCGATTCCTCTATTTGCCTCAAATTTTCAAGTAGGCGTAAAAACTGCAAGTGGGCTTTTGATAATCGATGGGACACACTTATAGTCTTGCCCCAAAAAAAAAAAAAAAAAGCGTTTACAGAGCTTTTTCTTAATTTGCATTTTAAAATAAACTAACTATTAACAGAAGACAGATTTTAAATTGTGGTGCTTCTATTAAAAACTAAAATTAAATTATTTAAGGGTCAAGAACCCAACTAAAGCAAACACTGATCACCATAATGGTGTCTTAAAAAAATTGATTTTCTCTTTTGGTGATTCTGCTTGTTAAGGGACTGTTCATTCTTAACCCTTCCTTCACCAGCAATCATTTTTTTTCTATGACCCTCCAAAATGATTGTTCAGTTGGTAGTTGAATTGGTCATCTTTGCTTTCCATGTCTTTTCTATTTATAACTAAATATTGAGTTCTGAATGCAGACTTAGTATATCGACTTAATGTGCAACTTGAAATTAGGTTCAAAATGAAATGTTCACATTTAGACATGAACTAATAACTAAATAAAAAAATCTTACAAACTAATTACATAACAATGTTTATTAAATGCTTTGATAATTTGATTATTTTGTTTACATCACATATTAGAATGATCATAAAAATACTGAAATGTCATGTAAAGTTTTGCATTACTATTTTAAAATGTACGACCGTGATTAATGATAATGTTTATCAGCTAAAAAAGATGAACATTAAGAAACATAAAAGTGCGTTAGAAATTCTAAAAAAGTAATCAAAACATTTTCGGTTCAACTCTTGTCATAAGGATGTTGGTTGGTGTTCTGCAGGCTCCTGAAAATAATCAGAAACAATCAATTAATATTAAGTCTTGTCGGCTTGTATTTCTCACTCTGTAAGTTTGCGGTGTTTGTGGTTTGTGGACATGGTACAAACACAAAATATATTGAAAAGGTATTCAAAGGTTATGCTAACCTCTTTTTAAGAGCCCTCATGATGAATTTTTGAGTGAATTTAGATTCTGGTTTTAAGCATTTCTGCTCTGCACCATTTTTCAAAGTAACACTGCAAAAACACAAGACAATTTGCTGCATGATTACGTCAGTCAACATATTTAAACAGCGGTGTACAATATTGAGAGATTTGGATTTGTAAATATAGATTTACTTACACAATTTCCTGGTTTTCGCAAGAGGGACTTGGTGGTATGATTTCAACCTTCTCAATCAGTTTTGGAGAAACCATGTTTACACCTTTGTCAGCACAAAAACACCTGCCCTTTGGAGCTCTAGCATGGCCTGAAAGAGAAAAAATCAATGCATACCATAAACTACCATGTGATACAGTTTCACAATAAATGCAGAATATTAAAAGCTTCGATATTTGAATTTCATAAATCTACAGAAAAAAAGTAAAGAGATAAAACTCACTTTTCACATCTGCAAGCAGGCAGCCAAGGACAATCATAGCTGTAAAACTTTTCATAGTAGGCTACTGATCATCTGTCTTCACCTCCCAAATGGCTAATTAATGAAGTTATGGATGATTGAGTTCAGCGCTGTGTTTATAGGCTCTTAAAAGGGGGTTCCCCCTGAGAATGTTTCAGTTTTTGTTTTTAGTCCAGCCTCTGAACTGGACTGATTTCTCAGAAACACTTTCTCTCATCAAATCTGATACAGTTGACCTTTCCAAAAATGAGGAAGGAATTAGATAATTTCTTTAATACTATAATTAATGTAATGAATAACATTAGGGCATAAGATTTGTTTGCTTAGATGAGAATAAGTTATGGGCTCAGTAGAGGACTGCTGAATGAATCACAAATGAATCACACGGTCAAAAGGTTCTATCCTTAAAAAAAGAGTATCAAAACGATGACTGTTTAATACACCTTAAAAACTGTGCACTTTGCAATAATGTCAAATAAAAAGTTTTTTTTCTTTTTTTAAATCATTTTAAACTGTTGTTTTCTTAACGTTTTGTCATTATTTAGAGAAGTGCACTTATTTTGTGTTGACCAACTCCAGTCCTTGGGACCCACTGCTCTGCCCATTTTTAATGTCTTTCTTATCTGACACACTCAGTTCAGTTAATAGAGTCTAGTCCTAATGAGCTGAGGATCTGAATCAGGTGTGTAAAAATAAGGGAGACATATAGACCTTATGCACCAGAGAAACGTGGGTGCCGTCATCTTTAGAAAATTGTCTTTGAACTTCCGGTTCTGTATATTTCTATGGCATCGCTGTTAGCTGGTGAAGTG
>JAOTRC010000034.1:21117363-21132188 GCA_027497675.1 Cyprinella lutrensis
ACCTGAGTGTTCCTTGGCGAATATTTCAATATTAACATGAGTGGAGTGGAATAAAGAAAGTGTTTAGCAGGATTGATGTTCAAAACGGTAAGCACGCACTGCTTTGTTTACGTTATGTGTATCTGCAGCCGGCAGCATTGGTTTTCCTTTTTGAATGATGAATATAGAATATATCTGCAGAAATAGACAGTTTACACGCAGGTGCAGAACACACATTCTAGCTGACGGTCGCCTGTAGTTCTCTCGGTGTGTTCAAGACAAGGGCAGCTTTTTACACCGACAAGAGGCGACAACACAGTCGGCTTTCATCAGCACTATAGTTAGTCGGCATCAGTTTGGTGTGTTCCAGGCTTTAAAGTCAAAGTTGTTATTACATAAATAATTTCTAAATTCTACAAATTATTATTATTCTAAATAAGCATTACTAAAAGCCAGATGATCTTGTCTTTCAAGATAATTTGCTTTTTAGTGAACTTTAATTTGAAGTAAAAACAGGTGGGGTGACTTTATCCCGTCAGACATGTGTCACTCTGCTCACAGCTGATTGGTCCAAGTTTGGTTTGCAACCTCTTACCTGGAACATGACCTGTCCCGGACCAGGTTAGCTGTTGAGTGTAAGTTACTATGGCGATGAACATTGCTAAGCCAAACCACTTTCATTGTACCTAAAACCCCACGGTTGGCGCAAACTAAACTAAAACAGCTTGCTAGCCACCTAAACCGGCTTCATGGTATAGACCCCAGGCCTGGTTCTCTAACGTCTTGCAGTGTTGTTTGCCTAAGGGTGAGTAAATTATTGGATATTTCTGGGTGAACTAACCTTTTAATTTTCAGCAGGGAGTGAATCCACCAACTCTCTCACGAGAAGTGAATCAAACTAGTGCTCTCTGTTCTGTGTGATTGGCTGTTTACCGCACATGTTACACTTTCAGGTGAACATACTTCAAATTTAATCGTAATCTCTGGATTAAACCTGAGTTGACAGAGAATGTTCATACCAAGCGTTGTGAGTCTGTTGAACCTGATTAAAACTAGGTTGGATTTATATGGATTTGTCAACTCTAAACCTACTCTGAATCTCAGTGTTTAACTTCATGCAACAAAAATGTTTAAAAATGTACCCACAAGTTCAAGAATTTTAGATTTTTGCCATCTTTGACCCCATAACGTAGGCCATATCTGAACCCTACACAGACTCAGACCCCCCCAACCCCCCAGTATAACCAATGGCATAACATTTGTTCAGGAAACAGTAGCAAAGATCATTAACTCAGACAAAAATGAGGAAACCTTAATAACATTTTATTTGAACATTTGTTTTTGACAAGAAACACAAACAGAAGAATATAATGTTTTTTTAATATATATAAATTAAACTACCCATAACTTAATATGTAAAAAAATAACTTACATTATGCAATAACTTACAAAAAAAAAAATCAATACAGCTTTATAATGACTGTTTAATGAAAGTCCACACTGGCCACGATATGAATATGCAGTTGAACCACTTCACACTTTTCACTGAGCACTCCTAAAAAGAACAAAGATAAATGAACATTATTCCGTATTATAATCATCATATTTAACACACACACACACACACACACACACACACACATACATACGGTATATATATATATATATTATACAGTATATTTCCATTTTATCCTTTTTTTCATTTTATCACATGAAAGATGTTTAGCTCAAATTTTCAGTATCAATTGTAATGTCACTGATAAGACTCACCTGGTCTTGTTTTCGATCATCCTAATGATTTTCTGGGTAAACGATGATTCTGGGTTTAAGCATCTTCGCCCTGCGCCATTCTTCAGCAAGACACTGTTTAGACACAATCAAGTAATTTTAAGTGAATACAGATAAAGCTGTATTCAATTATGATTAAAAATCACCCATGTAGATCTTAATTATCTATAGATAGATAAATAATCAATGTACTTACACAACTTCCGGATGTCCACAAGATGGACTAACAGGGTAAATTTCCACCTTCTCTATCAGCTTTGGATTGACTATCTTTAGCCCAGGACCCCGACATAAACATCTTTGGATTTTGAATATAGGCTGCCCTATAGAGGTTGATAGAAATAAATTATGAAAATGATTAGACTGAAACAACAAGATTTTGTTGAGTTAGAAAAATATTGAAATAAGCAAAAATAATACCTTCGATAGCAACAAAAGCCAAACTGATAAAAACAAGTAAAGCAGCCACAGTCTTCATTGTTCAATCTCTTGATGGTCTTCACCTTGAACCACTTAGCTGACCAAATGTGAGTAAATGAGCAGAATTTCTTCATTTTATACAAGTCTAAGCCTAAGACATTCTGGGATTTCCCTTTTTGAGACTTTCAGAGTTCCAGTTACACTTCCTATTACCCAGTTTCTGAGAAATTAACAAAAGCAAAGTTAGAGATGATTTTGCAGATGAAAAGTGTTTTAAGTGTTGTGGCATCATGTTTACATATCACATCACATATAGAGGGAAAGTAAAACTGAGGATTTTTGTGATCCTCAGGTGCTCTTTGGTCATTTCTAACCAAAAATTTTTCTTTTTCGAATTGTTAAAAATCACAGCTTCATTGGAATGTTACGAAACTTAGTGACTTTTATGGCATTTTAGGGCGCCAGTATATGAACACACAAAATTAAAAATTGAGATCATGATCCGAGCAGGCTAAGTGGTTGTAAAAACAAAAATGAATGACCATTGGAAATTAATGTGAGATTGACAAAAACACAAAAAGTCTGAAAAAGTCTGAAAAATCTACAAATTGGCCATGATGCAGAAAAAAAAAGGGTTCAGCAATGAAGGGGGGTGACACTCTAAAACACCAAGAGTGCAAAACAGACACACTCACCTACACAAAAACCCACCGAACACACTTTTTATACACAAACACACCAATGAATTTTGGCCGACCATCGGAAATGAATGGGAAATTGAAAAACATTCAACTCTATACAAACTATATACAAACTCTATACAAATCGGGCACAATGCAGAAAAAAACCCATCAATGGTGAAAAACATAACATAATTAATTAATATAATTCATATATATAATATAATTATTATTTAAAAAAAATAACAATATAATTAATAAAAATGATAAATTAATATGTTTTAAAAATATATAATAATAATAATAATAATAATATTAAAAAGTCACTCTTTGATAAACTCATATTGTGCATTATTGCTTTGTCTTCACTGTGTGTGTGTGTGTGTGTGTGTGTGTGTGTGACCCACATACATCAGAAATGCTGTAAAGACAAACCAATAATGCACAATATGAGTTTATCATAAATGACTTTGTTTCTCTTATTATAAATGAGATATTTCCATTTGTCTAAATCACACAACTTGCTTTACTGTTTCTATATCTTACATCTGATAACTGTTCAACAAATTTTATGTATATATATATGAACTTCTTGTAATACAAAACTTCAACATCTGATATGAACATGTCATCATTTTCTCCCCAGTCTAAAATGACTCTCTTTCATCATGACTGCAGTGTGACTGCAGTGTCCTTTAGTGCTTTCACTTTCTGAAAAAAGGTTGTTTTCTCATAAATTGCACACTTGAGATTTTCCAAGGTCTTTTCTACAGAGGCCAAATGTGCAGTATTTCAGCCATTAAATATATTATTCAGCAGTCAAGTCACATTTATTTTTATGTCACTTATACAAATGGTTTCAAAGCAGCTTATATAACAAAAACAGTGAAGTAGCCTAACATAATTAATGATTCAAGTTCAAATTCTGCTGTAAAGCTGCTGCAAGATAATTATTCAGATAAATTCAATTCAATTCAATGTTCATTTCAATTACTGCCTTCAATAATAAAACAAGTTAAATTCTTCTGTCTTACTTTTTTTGTATAATTACACTGTAACAGTGTTATCTTAAAATGAAGTGTAAGCAAAATTACCTAAAGTATATCTTATAAGATTATTAATCTAGATGTACTGTACATACACAACTTCCAGATGTCCACAAGATGGACTAACAGGGTGAATTTCCACCTTCTCTCACAGCTTTGGTTTCACTATATTTTTACCCCAGGACCCCAACATAAACATCTTTGGATTTCAGGCACAGGCTAGAGGATGATAGTTTCAGTTACTCTTTTCCAGTTCCCATTTCTTACCCAGTTTCTGGCAAATTAACAAAAGTGTAGATGATATCCGAATTTCTGAAAGTTTTCATTGTTTTATAAAAGTGTTTTAAGTGTTGTGTCATCACGATTACATATTTCACAAATATACAATATTATTCATATCACAATATACAACAGTAAAGGAAGTAAAAGTTTTGTGATAAACTTTTTGATAAACTCATATTGTGCATTATGGCCTTGTCTTTACAATTTGACTTTGTTTCTCTTATTATAAGTGGGATATTTATTTGCTTCTGTGTTAAGTGTAAATCACAACTGTCTTTATCTGATAATAAATATTGTAAATTATAAATTGTATAATAATTGTTTAACATTATTTTATTTACTTCATCTGGCTAGTCTTCATTCATTACAACTACCTCCCCAGTCTAGGATGACTCTGTGTCCTTGTGTGTGTGTGTACAGCAGGACATGATTTTCTGAGGTCTGTTCTGCAGAAGCTTCATTGAATATTCAGCCATTATTCAGCAGTCAAGCAAGCCACAGTAATTTTTAAAGTGCTTTATAGAAATGGTTTTAAAGCAGCTTTACAATAATAAACGGAAAGACAAATTCAAATTATGCTGTAAAACAGCACGATAATGGTCATTTTCAGCTCAATTCAGTTCAGTTCACAAACAATGAAAATTCTTTAATTGTGAAACAAGTTCAATTCAGCTATAAGCAGCTGTACAGAAGACCAAATCAGTTCAAGTTTTGTTCTCATCTGATTGTGCCAGTGCTAAATCAGTAATGTTGCTGTTTATTAAGTGTCTCAGAGTATGCAAACCAAAGTCAAGGAACCCAAACTCTAAAGTGACTGAAATAGAGAGAGAAAAAAACCTTGTGAGAAATCAGGCTCAGTCAAAGTGCTCAACTAACAAATTCTTTATTTTTCATAATGTGATATATTATAGAGCACAAGCATGACAAAACGAATATTGTCAGTTAATTGTAATCTGTGTTATAGTGACTCGTGAGCGATAGAGTAGATTCCAAAACACTTAGTAGAGTAGATTTCATATGGTTACTGAGAGACTGAACAGTCAAAGTCCACTGTGATATTCATTGTATCGTAGTAATACTCTTAAACATAACATTAAATTAGCATTAGAATTATTTTTATTTCATGGTTATATCACACACAATGGAATTATTTCATGGTTATATCACACCTCTGGATCAGAAAGGTTTGTATAAAATGTATTAACAAAACTTAAGTGAATAGATTTTGGACACAAGCTATCCAATACTTTATTCAAAACATTGGTGGTCATCATTTCTTAGAGATCAAAACATTTACTGCCATCAATCAAAATTAGCCTGTATATAGTTTCATTACAGAATATTGTAAATCACAAAACAGAAAGAAAATTAATTCCACTGGTCATCCTTGTCATCAGTCTTCTAATTCTTCCCCTTTCTTCCTCCGGTCTTTTGCTTTTTGTTTTGTATCCTAGGAATGATGGCACAATAACACATAATTTAATTCTATAGGACAGAATACAAAACATGACTATACTTGGTTGTTATACATTCAGGAAGTGGTAGCATAACAGTAATGTACCTATTATCTTACCCTTTGCCCTCCATTAATCTCCGTCCTTGCTTCTTATACGGATGCAAACACACCTTTAATCTCTCTTCCTTCCCTTTCCCTTTTCCTTTTCCTTTTCGAGTGAGAGTCAGTCTTTAAGCAGCAGAAGAAAATATCAGGAACAAATCATTTTAGAGGACATGCAATGTTTATTGATTATTGCAAAAGAGAATCAAGGAGAAATATTGATTTATAAACATTACAGGAGTCAAAGCATACTTACACAATCTCGGTCTTTGAGCAGGAGGCACTTGGTGGGAACAATTCAACTACATGAATGATTCCAGGATTCACGGATTTCAGCAGTCTCCCTCTGCATAAACATCGCGGCGAACGCCCGGCTCCAAGTCCTATATTTAACAACAGTAATGAATAGGAATCGCAGCCCAATAAATGTGCGTGCATGCGTTTTGGCCTGAGGTTGATTTTCAAGAACAATTGTCTTCTGCGTCAGTGCAGCATGCTTGACAAAACCTTTTTACAATTACTTTCTTTCATCAATAACATAAAAAAAATATATGATTATATTTTATTTCCATTGCCTCAATAATTATTCTGATTGCAAAATCACTCCATTTTGCTGAATATTTTTGTATAATGACTGATAAACTGATCACACTGCAGGGTTTATTTTTTTCAATCATGACAGACAGTTGATCATCCATTACATTTAATGCTTAGAAATGTCATACTTTGATTGAAACATGATCATGTAGCCTACTTTCAATAATGAAACACGAACTCCTGAACTTTTAAATTTTAATATTTTAAAATAATAATAATTTGGGTTTTAACTGTGTGTCAGATTGACCTCAGACTGAAATTTGGTTTTTGGAACAAAAAAACAAACAAACAAAAAACAAAAAAAACAAAAAAAGATTAATAAATCATTAATATTGATATTTAATTATCATAAATAATCGAAAACTCTAAAGGCATTTTTATTAGCCTATAAACAATTATTTTTACACTTGTTAACAATGGTTAAAGGGTAAAGTAAAAAGGCTTTACTAAATGATCTGTGTGTAGGCCTATGTGATGTCAGTGCATAAAATGCAAAAATCAGCTTACCCGCAGAGTGTGTAAGACTCACTGCAAACAGCAGAGCTCACAGCAGTGTGAGAACAACCTGATTCATGATTCACCTCACAGGCAGCTGCAGAGAAATGTCTATTTCTTGTACGGATTTTCCCTTGTAAAGCACAGATTTACTTTCATTTTCCAATCTTCCAATGAAATGCTCTCAACAACAAAACATTGGGATACATTTGCCTGGACAAATAGCCCCTTGTTTTGACTTTTGAAAGTCTGTTCCTGCTTTTTTGAATCTCTTAAGACTCAACTATTACGAATTTTTATCTCTTGTTTAAGGAATTTTTCCTTTTTTTAATCATTCTATTTGTTAGTGCGTGTTGAATTAGCAAGGTCTTCCCTTCGTACTAGTTAAACATTAATGTTCACAGCCCTCAAATGAATGACAAAAACTTGAACTAAAGAATAGGCCTATGTTTGGTCACATATTTTGTAATGATCAAAGCGAAACAAAATCTGATCAATGACAAACAAGTTGTAAAGAAACAACAACAACAAAAAAAAAAAAAAAAAAAAAAAAAAAATTCAAGAAATGTGAATTTGAGGAAATCGAAGATTTCCTGCATCTCACAAGGTCACAATCTAGTTGTGCTGCTGATATGTGGACTCCTGGTTTTCGTTTCTGTTTTTGACTTCATGGTGAATATAAGAACAAATTCAACTCAGTCCTCCCTGTGCCAAGGTCATTGAGAGGCTAAAAACTGAACTGAACTTGCATTGGTCTGAGCTCTTCTGAAATAACACATGAGGTGGCTTACCATCAGTGTCATTGAACTAACAAGACAACAAACATAACCAGGAATCAAAGACAAGGGAACAAAACACATGAGCATAGGAAACTAGTAATGCAGTAAAAAATCTTATTCAACATAAGGGAAATGCACAACTGCAGTGTAAGGGCTTAAAGTTCACACCCCAAAATACAAATTCTGGCATTAATTACTCACCCACGTGTTTGTTATCCCAAATCCGTAAGACCTTCGTTCATCTTCAGCTTTATGAGACTGCATATGTTCTTATTTCAAAAAGCCCTTGGATTTCATCCCAAATATTTTAATTTGTGTTCTGAAGATGAATTAAGGTCTTACAGATATGGAACTGCATGAGAGTGAGTAGCCTAATTAATGACTGAATTTTCATTTTTGGGTGAACTACCACGTGGAGGGTGAAGGACAAGCCTATTTAAACTTATGTAATATACTGTATCATAAGGTCTCTAAAATTAATATATGTTAAAGGAATAACTGCAATGGCAACCCAAGCATCTTTAAGGCATCAAAGATCTTAAATTTTCTCTAAACTGACAACCAGGCAGCGTTTATGCATGGACTACCTGCATTATCCGAAGATTATGGAGACAAAGAAAAACCCAAATGAACAAACAGGGAGAAAATATAATAATAATCAAAATATTATTTTTTTTATTCATTTGTTCTATTTTTTCTTTACTACATGGGCAGATGTAGCCTACCGACAACGAATTTCTTAAAAATATAGCCTAGCCTATGTATAGCCTCATAACAAACAAAGCCATGTTCTATTACACGAAAGATGAGATCTATTTAGAAGTTAGAAGACTTTAGCAAACAAACCTGACAGGATAAGTAACCAAAACAATGCTGATGGCGCTCTCTAGTGGTGCATTTACTCACTTTTGAACATAGGTCTATTTTGTAGTTTGTCCTTGTAATCATTATTTTAACGTTTATGGGAAGTGTTTTCCTCCCGTTCATTCCCTATAACTTTTCTGCATGTTTTCATCATGGTTTTTCGCCCCCAGGGTTTCCAGGTTCCTGATGGAACTGATGGGTTTCTTGAGTTTAATGAAAATCATAAAAAAAAATTAAATTAAAATGATTTTTTAAACAAATACAGTCAAAATAAAACTCTAATTAATAAAAAAATATAGATATATAATCTATTTATTTGCATGTCATGTGACCATTGACTGACATACAACAGTGAACTTAATTTTATTATTATTATTATTATTATGATTTTTGACTTAATTTTATTATTGACCTAACAACTCATTAACTTGAAATATTAAGGTGTAAGCTACTTCAAGTAAATACAATGATCAAAAAAATGGTTCAGACAGAAAAGTGAATCCTAGCATCGCACGTAAATTTGTAAGCTATTTTAATGTGTAAAAAGACAAAATACTTCCAAAAACACTTAATACCTGAACTCACTGAATGTTAATTCACTAATATTAATTAATGTGTTTGTCAGGAGTTGATTATAAGTTGCTGTTGCAACGTTGAGAACACTTTTCTTAAAAGTGAATGACTTTTGTAAAATCGGTGAGGCGTGGGTCGCCTTCAGTAGGCCTACTCATGAGGCTGGTCTGTGTGCAATTCTACAAACATGGAAGAATATGAACGTCGTATAGCCTAGCATTTTTAATAGCCAAGGAAAGAATGAAAATGAAAAAAAAAAAGAAGTAGTAGGGAGGATAAATGTCGGCTATTATGAGCATTGTGAGGATTGTAACCTAACTATTATGAGTAGCCTATTTTAAAATAGTATTTAAAAGTATTTTTGGATCCAGATTACATGATGTAACCAATTACCACCAAGCACTGCGTACATGCTCATAGGCCTGGCTACAGTACACTGTCGTGAAGTGGTTGTGAAGGTATTTTGAGGTAGTGTCCTACTGATGCTGCTGTTCCTTTAAATGCTCTCTCCCAGCTGATCTTCTACGTCATGACATATGACCAATATTTTTTATTTCTTTTTTTGTTTGGCTGAAAATTTAGAAACAATACGGCTAAAAGATGCCAAGTCGTAATATATAACTATTCTAAACCAGTCTCGGATAAACATGAGTTTGCTTCACACGAGAGCGGAATGGGATGACGCATGGTCACATGAATTTTGAACTGAAGATGGCGGACCAGAGCTCAGGAGCATCGGAGAAGCACAGCGCTGAAGTTTCCGAAACTTTAGTGTCATCTAATGAATTTCTCAAACCCCACATAAAGGACATCGATGGACATGTTGTCAACAGTCCAGAGGAGTCGCTTTCTCCGGCATCGGTGATTTTCTTTAAGGAAGCGCTAACTTATAATTCAAGCATACAGTTTACACAGACGAGCTCTTCTCTTCCTTCTCCAGTGCGATATGAATTCCAGATTGAGAAGACTAACAAGAAAACAAGAAGTGAGTATATGATATGATCGTCTGCATTATGGGTTTATTTAATAGAATGTGATGGTGTCTGCTTCACTTGAACATCCAGCAATATTTGACAGCCTAAGCCCTGTGTTTCAATGTCAACAACACCGTACAATGACAGCCACTGCAGCGTTTATGCAAGCTTGCATTTTGCTGTTCAGTTTCAGTCTTTTTTGGATGGTCAGTTTTCTTGAATTCATCAGCAATGAATAATTCACCGATGGTACAATCTGTTATCGGCTCGCATGTAAACAATAGCTGTTTTATAGATGTAGATGAATATCGTACTATACTATCTGAAGTGAAAATTTTGTCACGTAGCCTAGTCACTCTCACATTTTTCCAAACTTGTGTTAATTTATGAAGACAAAAGAAGATATTTTGAAGAATGATGATTAGACCACTATGACTTCCATAGTGTTTGTTTTTCCCCTTCATACTATGGAAGTCAATGGGGACCATCAACTGTTTGGTTATTGACATTCTTCAAAATATCTTCTTTTGTATTCAGTTGAAGAAAGAAATTCATATAGGTTTGGTGCAACTTGTGGTTGAGTTAATGATGAGAGAATTTTCATTTTTGTGTGAACCTTTTACTGTCAACAAATAATACACAGTTCAGATAAACTCTTAATCTTTGAAGTTATGTTCATGATGAGAACTAAATTTTTAGGATTAGTGTGGCGGTTTTAATTATCAGATGGTTGTTTATCCTTGGCAGCGTTTTGGGATTTCATGGTGGAAATGGTTGGAATGCACATGTGATCCTCAACTGCTGTTTTCTGTGTTTTTTAATAGGCTATGCTTTTCCAGTATAACATCGATTTTTTTAAATCCTCTGATGTATTGTGGACAGGTCTTTTAAGTGCCATTTTAACAATTCATTGTGTCTGATGTCGCATACAATCACCAATAATTCAGTTCTTTTTATATCATTGCCCACATCCAAATATGAATGCGGCAAAAAGCAACATGAGTAGTCCTATGTCATTGTCAACAGATTAGGGTATCTGAATACATAGAATTAATTAAACCATATGCCACATTTCTTGGAGGACATAATGCATCTTCTAAAATTTTGTGTGCAAGCAACCAGTTAACAGTTTGCAGTCCTATAAATCCAATATAGATGAATAGCTGTCATATTTGAGAAGCTGAAAAAATAGAAAATGCTAGGGTATTGTGAGCCAGGAAGTTGTTGTTGGTTTAATGGTTAAATTGTACTTGTTATTATTATAATATATATTATTTTTTCCAAATCAGACCAATGTAGCTCATTGTCTCTTTTTTTATTGCAATGCAATTTTTGAATTAATGCAATGCCGTGTTATGCTTCATTATCACCAAGATTGAGATAAACTGATTCAGTATTGCATCACTGAATGGTACATTACTCTCATGTGAAAATGAATTTGGTATTTTCATTTAAATGCCTAGTTTTAGAGATCAACACTACGATACACATGTTTTGGCTCAGTAAGATTTTTTTAGATGTTTTGAAAGAATTCTCTTAAGCTCAACAAGCCTGCATTGATAAAATTGTAAAATCATAAAGTAATATTGTGTAATATATCATTACAATTTAAAGTAACTGATGTGTGAATATATTTAGAAAATGTCCTTTTTAGTCCTCCTGTGATGGCAAAGTTGAATTTGTGTCACATGATCCTAATATGCTGATTTGCTGCTCAATAAACATTTCTTATCATTATCAATGTTGAAAACTATTCTGCTGCTTAATATTTTTGTGGAAACCATGATACAGTTTTTCTGTATCATGTATAAATTGAACTTTCCCAATCAATATATGAAAAAAAACACCTAAGCAACAATATTTATTCAAACTATAAACTTCTGTGACACTGTCAGTTTCCCTACTTCTGATTCGTTTTTGCATCCTTGCTGAATAAATGTATTCATTTCTTTCAAATAATTAAAATAGTTCAAATTGAACGGTAATGCATGTCAGTACCCATGGTGTTACACAATGTGTTATAAATGGATCAGTGTTTTTCCTTTGTAAATAATTAATGAGGTTAATAGATTACTTCTAATATTCAAACAAAGTCAAACCCCATTTTACATGACTTTGCATAAGTTTATTTTTTTTTTCCAAAGGCACACACACACACACACACACACACACACACATTGTCACACATTGTGCCTATAGAATTTTAGCTAGGCCTACTTGTTGGTTTCATGTTTAATTTTACACTAATTGCCACCTTGCTCCTCCTAAAGATGTTGTTCAGTAAATTTTATCAGCAGTGTTCTGGTTCTCAATCAGTAGGGCTTCCACACTTCTCTTGTTCAGCATTTGGATCATTGGCAACAGCTCCCCCCTTCCCCCATCCGACAGGCCTCTCGGGGAACTGTGCCCCCTCCACCATCTGCTCACGTGACTCCCACAATTCTCCTCAGCATCACGGCGGCCATCTTGGTTAACACCCTCCCATTTGCAGAACGTGCAGCCAATCCGGTGAATGCGAGCAGCTGGGCTGTAAGGGAGGGAGGGAATGAGAGAGAGAGAGAGACATCTCTGATTGTAGCTCCACTGAGCTCATACAGCATCTCAATCCCCTGGCTGTGCTGAGCCAGAGAGCACCGAAGCCTTTATTCACACGGAGGATTTTAGCAGTCGCTGCTCATTCGCAAGACGAGGCTGTTGAGCCCCGGAAGAAAAGCATCCTTTCAGTCAGGTTTGGCGTGGACGGCAGGTGGATTTTTTTTTCTCTTCCCCTCTTCTTTGTTTTCCTTGTCTCTTTTTTCCATCCTCCTTTGTCCTGGAGAAGACTCTTACTTGGACTGGATTTTTAAAAAGAAGTCATTGTCTCCATTCCCTGCACCTGACTCTTGGCTGACGGCCGCCATCCTAAGTGTTGTTGTCGTCGCAGCAGCGATCAGCTGAGTCACCATGTCTGATCTGACTCCCCAGAGCGATGCCCCCACCCCCACTACTGACAAGATCACACAGGCTGCCCGAGAGACCATCTACCTATGCAACTTCCGCGTGTCGGTGGATGGGGAATGGCTGTGCCTGCGTGAGCTCAACGACATCTCGCTCACGCCTGATCCCGAGCCTGCTCATGAAGGTAGGCGCGCACAGCATCACTAGGCCTCCGTTGCTCTTATCGTTCTGGGCGGTGCTGGCCCAACCTTCCTCCATCATGCTCTCAGCGTTCCCGCAGGCCTGCCTGGAAATGTAGTTTATGTGGAGCACAAGGGGTTGTGAAGGTTTGTTTCCCACTGAATGATTTGAATGAAGCTATTCATATGCTGTTATGTAGTTAAGTTGTCCAATTAAATTGTCACATCGAACATATTAAGCATGAGCATCAGCTGTTGGGAAAGTCCACCAGAATGAAAGACCCAATTAAATTATAAAAATAAATCAGTTTTTGACACACTGAAACTCCATTTAGACTATTATTAAGATATTTGGATTCTTGATCATATATTTTTTAAATGACTTGCATGTTCACACCTAAAATGATGACTATAAAAATAACTTTTGAGGCTGCATATGAACAGTAACATTCTGTTCTTAGAGTTCTTAGAGCTTCTCAAGCTCTTTAAAGTCAGGATTTTGATTGCCTGTCCATGTTTTTTATTGTTTATCACCTGCAAAATAGTTCTGAAAGTGATTCCAATGATATTGTGGATATCAATAAAGCTGTGCTGTGGACTTCCCTATTCTCTGAATTAGAACGATTGGTAAAATGTTATTGTTATCGTCTTTGGTGTGAATGGGCCTTTACAAATGACTTAATATAGTTTGATTTTTCAACATTTTTGTTGTTTTTAATAAAAATAAAAGGCATTTTACAAAATTGCTTACAACTTGTTTTTTTATTCTCTTATGTAAAGAAAAAAAATATAATGCACTATAGTTTTTTTTGTGGAATAGTGTTGACTTGTGGTCAGAGCTCACAATTGTTTTGCTAATCCAGTGCATTGCTGGAGAGTCACGGCTTACTGTGCCAAAGGTTAAAAGAGGACATCAGGAAACAGTCATGTGGACACATTTTTGTTGCCTTGGAAACGTGCCCGAGATTCCAACTCAATCAAATGTCAGAAAGGGGCGTTATACTTCTCAATTGGCATTAGAGACCAGAATCTATATGTTAATATCAGCAGTTATCTCAGTCTAATGTGTTTTCTGTGTATTGAGCTAAGAGGAAGCAGACATGAAGCAAGACAAGGAATAGAAAACATTACCTGATAAGGTCTGACCGATTTGTCTAGTAGTTGTTTATTGGTCACACATTTCCAAGAATTGCATCACCTTTGCACCGTGTGACTTATTTGTCTCCTCACTATCACATTGTAATAAACATATGACGTAAAATTTCATATTTTGACTTTAAGTCAGTTTTCAGAGGCAGATGAAGTCAGGAGTCAGGACAGTAACTTTTCTTCATAAATGTTTATAAAAAAAATGTTCTCTTTAAATAATCCATTGTGCAAAATGCAAATCAGTAAATATTAATTAGTTGCCATTTTCCCCTTGGTCTGTTTCACTGCTTGCAGACGTTCTTTGTAATGTACTGCCGTGCCTCATTAAGTGTCATTTGATTTTTGTCTTAGTTTTTTTTTTCTCCTTTTCCCCCACAGCTAAGTGACATAGAAGAACTTAAATGAGTAGTTCACTTTTTTAAAAAAAACTTAAAAACTGCTGATAATGTACTCACCCCAATGTCATCCAAGATGTCCATGTCTTTCTTTCTTCAGTCGAAAAGAAATGAAGGTTTTTGATGAAAA
>JAOTRC010000034.1:21132288-21142575 GCA_027497675.1 Cyprinella lutrensis
GTTAAGTAGATTTAAAAAACTGAAACAGGAAGTGCTTCTGGACCAGTGTTGTTTACATCTTGCAAAACACACACACACACCCAAAAAACCTGGGCTTGATTCGGTTGTTCTGAAGGTATGTTAAAAAAAAAAATCACACTCATGGTCTTTGGGGTCCGAAAGGACTTTCAATGACTAGTTAATAAGTTAGATGGACATTTCTGATACTTTTATGGTAGTTTTTGTCAAGTTTAGACCTCGACAGCTCAGTTTCTATTCACTTTCATTGTACAAGAGAGCATCCTGAATTGTTTTTAGTTTTAGTTGTACTTAGCCTCTTGACTTTCACACACTCAAATGTTGCATTATGCCCTATTTGATAAGAAATTGGGAAGGTAATACAAGATTGCAGGTTCATGAGCATGAAAGTTGCTGAGGCTCAATCTGTCATGGCCATTAGCAGGGCATAAAACTCAATGCTAACACCAGAGGAACTCTCTCTTCATTTAGTGAACTCCAATTCACAGAGCTAAATGGGACGTCACTACATTAAAATGCTGTTACGTCCACTTCCGCAGTAAATCAATTCTCTGTGTACCCATGTCCTGCTACTGGAAGGCACAGTGACAGTTCCCTAGATTTGTGTGTCAACCCACAAGGTTTTGAATCAGACCAGGAGGTTTTCTGTCCAGCTTGGGTTACCATGGTTATTCACGGTTCAAGGATTAGACTTTGGATTTGCCCTTTTGACATCAATTAAGTTTGGCTTTGTGACTTAGTGCTGTACATTTTAATGACATCTTTGATTATCATCCATGTCGAAAGAGGAAAAAAACTGATGGTTTAACTGTATGACACACAGTTACTCGGTTAAGTGTGTTTGTGGTAATGGCTGGTAAACAGGAATGTCGTGGTCACTAATGGAACTTTGGGTCAATGGCTTCTATATTAATTTTCACATCCTTCAGCTCTCAATCAAAAGAACATAATTAATGGCATAGTTTCCCTCTTTTTCTCTTTCCGGTGTCTCTCCCCAGATAACACGGAATGCTCTTTAGCTAACATTTTGGCATAATAAAACAATGAAGAAACCTTGAAAAGTTTGGGGTCGCTAAAATTTTGTAAAAAAATGTTAATGTAAAGTAAAAACACTAATATTGTGAAATATTACTTACATTTTAAATAACTGTTTAATATTTTAATATATATTTTTAAATGTATTCCTATGATGACAATGTTGAATTACTCCAGTCCATCAGTGTGACATGATCCATCAGAAATCATTCTAATATGATAATTTTAGTGTTCAAGAAATATTTCACATGATCATGAATGTTTAAAACAGTTGCTGCTTAAAGGAGTTCACTTTTCAAAAAACTTTTGCTGATATTTTACTCACCCCCATGTCATCCAAGATGTCCATGTCATTCTGTCTTCAGTCGAAAAGAAATGAAGGTTTTTGATGAAAACATTCCAGCATTTTTCTCCATATAATGCACTTCAGTGGGAACCAAACGGTTCAAGATCCAAAAGACAGTTTCAGTGCAAACTGTTCAAACGGCTTTAAACGATTCCAGACGATGCTCATTTAATAAATAAATAACAAAGTTTTAGAAGTTTTATAAGCCCAAATGCTCGAACATCTTTGATGACATGGGGGTTAGTAAATCATCAGCAAAAGTTTTTTTTTTAAAGTGAACTACTCCTTTAAAGGGATAGTTCATCCAAAATGAAATTTCGGTCATCATTTACTCACCCTCATGTTGTTCCTAATCTGTTTGACGTACTTTCTTCTCTGGAACTTAAAAGAAGATATTTTTCAAAATGTTAGTTTCAAAATGAGATAATATCTCGGAATATCTTGTATTATGTTTGAAAAAAGAAAGAAATCCAAGTCACATAGGTTTGGAGTGACATGAAGGTGAATAAATAAATGACAGATATTTTACATTTTTGTGAACCATCCTTTTAAAGTTATAATGAAAACTTAAGGATATTACTATTGCTGTGGATAAAGAAGAGGAAATATGACATTATATCCTGAGGCCTTCTGACAAACAATTGGATTTAGATAAGATGCAATGAGTCTTCCAGAACAAGAAGAAAATGATTTGAGCTTCTTTTTCTATTGTAGTCAAATGACTTCACACATTTTGGTGGCTCTTAATGACCATCAACATTGCTATTATTAGTCTCAGTTATAGTGCTTCTGAAGTTATTCCCTTGGAACATTTTTGCTCTAATGTATGACAGTGAGAATAGAGAGAGAGAGAGAGAGCTTGGCTCTGTAGATAAGACTCAACAACCAAACATCCTACAACATGATGTGTCTCTTGTTGTTGCTTTGTTTTACTCCCATGATGTGCATGACCCAATCCTTTTCTGCTTTTTTTTCTGTTTTCCATTGCCTTTTGCAAAGACTCATGGGAGGATTTCACAGATTTGGTGGAGCAAATGCAAATGCTTGATGAGTTTAAAGGTGCGTATGGTGGCATCACTCTTCCCAGTCCACCTCATCCCCGCCTCGGGCACCATCCTAAAACCACTGCAGGCGTGGCCGCACCGCCCTGTCTTTACCAAACCAGCCTCCCTGAACAACACATTCGCACCACAGCTTCAAAAGCTTTACCTTCTTCATGTTTTTTTGTTGTTTTCTTTATCTGTCTCTTTTTCAATGTCTTATCTCCCTTCCTGTTTTTTTGGTTTGAAGTTTCCGTCAATAGCTTTGTGTCTGTTTTTATTGCTAGCTATCTTTGTAGCTAGCAGAATATCTGGCTACCCATTTGGCTGGAATACTCTTGTCTGGCCTGTTTTCTTTGGCTGTCTCACTGCCCCACCACATTCTCTGGCTGATTTGACTTTTTTTATCGCATGGTTTTACCAGCATTCATGATAAATTTCTGGCTCTTTAGATTTCCTAAGATTTTCAGAGCTTTAAAAAAGCATTAAATGGTTCAGAGACTTCTTGTCTATCGATAAGAAAATCTGTCTTTACAGAATTTATTTATTTTTTATTGTTTGTGTAACCTTTGGCTTGAGTAACGATGGCTAGACTCACTCTTTGTGACTGTGTGAAGCTACACCAAGAAGGTCTTTCATTCGTATTTCATACCCGTTGAAAGCTGTCGGCTTTCGTGTTAATTTCATGGTTTTTGTATGTCTTGGTTTTAGTCTTTGCATTAGCGATTCTATACATTAATCTCAAGGTCTTTAAACGTCTTTATTTTTAACTTTGTATCAGGGAGTCAATGTGCTGTGAAAAATGACCAAGTGAAATGAGATGTTTTGTTTTTTTGAGCTATTTAAATGCACTGAAATAATGAGAAATTTGACTAAATGCCTAATTAGCTCATCTTTGCCCTTTTATAAAGTCAACCTAAAGGAAAACTCCTCTTTGTTTTATCAGCATTTCTCTTTCTCATTGCTGTGCTCATAAAAAAAGGTCACGGCTATTTGCTTACAGACATAGAGTCTTGATGATGAAATGATTGCATTACTGTAGGTGTGTTTTGGATCAGACAGGGTGAGGCTCGAGAACTGAAAATTGATTTACTATAGTTTATGTAAGTTGTGATGCATTGTAAGGTTGGATGGAGACTTTAATATTAACCATAATATGTTCTATCAAGACGCCCTTTAATCTGAAAATTTGATTGTATTTTGGAATGCAAATAGTCCACATCTGATGCATTTCAAATGGCATCAACTAGGTTTTTTCTCTCTTTTTTGCCAGGTTTAGAGGAAACCATGTAGTCAATGGAAAGTTCTCTAGTCCAAACTCTCATATACTGCTTTCATATCATGTTAAATACTGTGTGTACTGTGTAGGGGAAGTCGCAGTGAGAGAATTGTATCATATCTAACCTAATGTTTGAATTTCTGTTTTACTCCAGATCCCAAAGACCCCATTGCCATCGAGAGGCTTAACCTGATGAACATGGCCAAGCTGAGCATCAAGGGCTTGATCGAGTCCGCATTGAACCTGGGCCGCACGCTTGACTCAGACTATGCCCCGTTGCAGCAGTTTTTTGTCGTCATGGAGCACTGCCTGAAACATGGACTTAAAAGTAAGCAGAAAAAATCCCAACCATAATTCCACTATCCGCAAAGTAATCATTTACGTCCTTTATGTAATAATAGCGTGATCATTTGTTCATTAATTTTGACAGTTACTGATTGCACAGTACTTTGGTGTGTTGTGTATACCATTTATAATCCCGTAAGTACAGTGTACGAGTATGTTTTGTTTTGTAATGCTTAACCTTGACAGTTATTGTGCAACTACACCATGGTTGGGACATTTAATGTATAGTACAGTGAATCCAAGTCTTTAACAGGTTTATTTCTTTGTCTCAGTCTGTCTCCAGGGTTTCTTTTTCTAAAGGTCTCCTGTTTTTTAGGTAAGAAGACATTCCTTGGTCAAAATAAGTCTTTTTGGGGTCCTTTGGAGCTTGTAGAAAAGTTGACTCCAGAAGCTGGTGAGATCACAGCCAGTGTCAAAGATCTTCCTGGGCTCAAGTAAGAAAACATCTTCAACCTGAACGTGGTGTTTTACTTTGTTTCGAAATCTGAAGTTGTTCTTTTATCTCAGAACCCCGTTAGGAAGAGGCAGAGCATGGCTTCGCCTGGCCTTGATGCAGAAGAAGCTCTCGGATTACATGAAGACCATCATAAACCGAAAAGACCTGCTCAGGTACAATTCCTACCTTTGGTTTTTAATATAAAAGCTGTAATTGTGGTCTTGCAATCCAGTTTTTTCAGTGTCTTATATTTGCTGTTGTTTTCTCCCCTCAGTGAATTCTATGAGTCCAACGCTCTTATGATGGAGGAGGAAGGAGCTGTGATCGCTGGGCTGTTGGTGGGCCTGAATGTCATTGATGCTAACTTGTGTATGAAGGGAGAAGATTTAGACTCACAGGTTTGTTACTTTTTACTGAACATGAGTAATGGAGGACAACAGATGATAGAACAACTGCTGTCAATGATATTCTTTAAAGTGTGCTTGCCAAAAAGTTAATTTATTTGTTTTTACAGGGTATTAAGATCTCTTTTACTCTATTTATAGGTTGGAGTCATAGACTTTTCCATGTATCTGAAAGATGGTGCACACAGTAGCAAAAGCACAGAGGGGTAAGTCCAAGTTCAACTTCCTCAATGGAAGCTAGTTGTTTTAGTCTTGACAGCTTTTGGACTCATTGTGAAAATCTCAGTGCTGCTTCTAAAGCTGCTCTTTGTTTGCAGCGATGGACAGATTACAGCTATTCTTGACCAGAAGAATTACGTGGAGGAACTGAACAGACATTTAAGGTGCAGTTGCTTTACCCAACATCAGCCTTGTGGGTTGTGAGTGTAAGTAGCTGCTCATTTGGAAACCATTAGCAATCTCACATTTTCACTTTTAATTCCCCTTTCCCAGTGCGTCAGTGAATAATCTGCAAGCCAAAGTCGATGCGCTGGAAAAGTCCAACACAAAACTTACAGAGGAGGTGGGTTATAATCAGAACTTAATGGATTATTAAAGTTTATGGGAAATACATGACCGATAAATGATTTAAATGAAATTTAAACAGTTGAACAGTTTCTTATGCTCTCACCAAGGTTGCATTGATTTGATCAAAACAGTAAATAGTAAAAACAGTTAAATTGTGAAATATTAATACAATTTAAAAGAACTGTTTTAAAATGTATTTTATTCCTGTGA
Organism: Cyprinella lutrensis; assembly: GCA_027497675.1. Taxonomy (NCBI): domain Eukaryota; kingdom Metazoa; phylum Chordata; class Actinopteri; order Cypriniformes; family Leuciscidae; genus Cyprinella; species Cyprinella lutrensis. The sequence continues at coordinate 21,137,969 of JAOTRC010000034.1, forward strand.
TGGCAAGGCTTAATTCAGTTATTCCTCCTGTCATCAATGTCATATGATCCTTCAGAAATCATTCTAATATGCTGATTTGCTGCTCAAGAATTTTTTTTTTCAAAACAATTTCTCATTATTATCAATATTGAAAACACTTGTGCTACTTAATGGTACATCGTTCAGGATTCTTTGATGAATAGAAAATTCAAAATAACTATTTGTTTGACATCTTTTGTGAAATTATAAATGTTGAACTGTATTTGATAAATAAAATATAATGTTCTTGTTGCTTAGCTTGCTGTCGCAAACAACAGGATCATCACCCTGCAGGAGGACCTGGAAAGAGTGAAGGAGGAAAGTTCTTACTTAGTGGAGTCTAGTCGCAAGGTGAACAGCATTGTTTTGAACCCACAGTAATATCATTGAAGTACTGACTGTTACCAATCACTCAGTCAGACAATAATGATTGACTGCATGTTACTCATTATTTAAAAATAAACCACAAGCTTACTTTTGCTGTCATAACACTGCTTTGGTTGCGCTTTGCTTTGTTGTCTGATATTTGACCTATGTTCCTGCTGAAGGCATCAAGGGCAGATGGTACTGCAAACGGCCAAGTGCTCGGAGAAACCCGCAAACAGCTCAAAGAGGAAACTCAGCTCAGACTGGTGAGTAAAACATTAATGACTGTGTGTTAATTGCTCATCTTCAAATTCATCTCTTTTGTGGGTTCTTCAAAGAATCGAGTCCGAGTTCTTTCGATAAGTCTTAAGAGCCTGCGTGTGTGTCTGTAGGATGTGGAGAAGGAGCTTGAGGTGCAAATAGGGATGAAGCAGGAGATGGAGCTGTCCATGAAGATGCTAGAGAAGGACATTTGTGAAAAACACGACGCTTTGGTGGAGCTCAGACAGCAGTTAGATGAACTGCGCACACTCAACCATGAGCTCTCCGTTAAGTCACAGGTATTAGAGAAAACAAAACAATTTACAGGTTTATCATGGGAGCTGCTTCTTGAGTCTCAACAAAACACACTCTTAATTATTTATTTATAAAGACATACAAAGGATTGTGTAAGTACCCCTATTAACAGGTTAACCTTTGGCGGAGTGAAAACGAAGCGATTGGATATGACACTGCCAATTTAAAGAAGAAAGTAAACGTACGGTGCCAAGTCACATAGTGTGTCGAACTTGGCAGAAAACTTTTAAAAATGTATAGTGTAATCTATTTTTTTTGCGATATATACTTTTTATGAAGCAACATAAAATAATGGGGTAACTAACCATCCATTGTTTAAAAATGCAGGACTTTCTATAAATTTGTCTGAAATCCTTTTGCTGTTTCATGTTTCTTTTATGTGAGGAATTATAAGATTAAGAACATTATAATTGCACTAGTACTGCTTAAATCTAGTGTAGCAAAACTGCATTTATTTTTGACGTAGCATGTTATTGCTGTGTGTCTGGCCTTTAGAGCTCAGAGACCGGTGCAAAACAGAAGAGTGACATCATCAGCCGCTTGGAGGAGAAAACAAACCAGATGGGGAGCATTATTAAACAGCTGGAGAGCAGGTGAGCACTGCACAGTATTTACACATGACATGGATACTGTAAAAACAAAGTCTTAAGAACACTAGTGAAAAGGCCTCTTGTTTCTGATTTAATTATATTATTAGTATCATAATTGTGGTGCGAAGTGAAAATGCAAAGGAAGAACATCTTACTGTCTGTCCAAAGTCAAATTATCAATGCCACAATTTGATCAATGACCTAAAAATAGTCTTGATTTAAAAGAAATTCGATTTTGAATCCCAGATGTTAGGCAGAAAGAACACCGAATAATATAATTCAGTGATCATGCTTAATTGATTTAACATTTGATTTATTAATATATTTTGACTGAACATTAACTAAATAACAATTTAGATATACTTAGTATATATGTACTGTATATATTTATAAATTAATATTTAAAGGTGCCGTATGTAATATTGACAGCTAGTGGTTGAAATGGGTACTACAGTTTAAATTCAAAATATTGGAGAGGGTTATTTCTCCCGCCCGCTCCTCCACAGACTCATGCGGGTTGCCAGTTGCAGGACATGCAACAGGAACGAGTGCAATTGATAATGGAAGGCAATAAGCCTAACTCTGAGTTGATTTATCCACGTTTTAATTTGCCTTTTTTTTAAGCTTTTCAGATGGATGGTGAGTCTTTTTAGACTAGTATAATTGGCAATCTCTGACCCAGTTAGTTTGCTGGCTTCCATGGCTACAGTACTGGCAACCTGGGGTGTCGAAATACTTTTGGCTAATTGGCAGTGGGCGGAATTACACAAACCAAACCAAAAACAGACATTCTGACACAGAGCGTAGAATAAGTGGCTGTAGCATAGTTTTTCTTAGACACTAGTTTGTGAACTTGGCATGTTTCATAAATATCAGCAAACATATGGTATTTTTACGCTATAGTACAGTAAAACAAAATTACATATATGGCACCATTAATCTAAAGTATGCTTTAAAAGGATTTTTAGTTAAAGTCCCCCTGTAATCAATAATTCTATCACTTAAAAATCATCTTTGAACACACATTGAACCTTATTGTAAAGTGTTACCATTTTTATAGCAAATAAGAAATTAGATTTTGAATCTTAAACTTTCAATGTGGATTTTTGAATCCCACTGTTTATAACAATTTTCCAAGCATGGATTGTTCAGGGTGGGCAGATTTCAGATCAGTGAATGATCAAGACAAGGAGAAAGTGCAAATCACATATATAGAGCACAAATCAGGGTATTAATAAGACAAGTCCACTCTTTCCTGTTTTAATTTTTAGAGAAACATTGCTGCCTCCCACAGGTCGTCAACAGTCTGTTTCTAAAAATAACTTCTGCTCTCTGTCTCTGTCTTCTCTTAATCCCTTCTTCTCTTTTACCTGTTCATTTGACATTCGTTGCATGCTCATTCTCGTGTTTCTACTCATTTTTCCTGAGCAGTGAGAACGACATGGCTAAACAGGCACGAAGCTTGAACACAGCTGCTGGAAAACTCCTTCAGAGGCAGCAATAAAACGATCACAAACACCGGATAGTTTCCAAAAATAAAAAAAAATCTGATCTTCAGTTTGATTTCGCATAACATAGACGACTAGGGTATTTATTTTGTTACTGGGTGTCAGATCCATTGCCGTTATTTTGTCTTTGAACCGGACTGAAAACTACAGGTCTTGCTTCTGCGTCAACCCTCATTTTTCAATATTGAATGCCTGATCCAGTGCTCCTGTCTCTAGTTTCCCACTGTATGTTTTAACCGAAGTAAAATGCAGCTATTTTGGCTAATCTTTGAGCTAAGATGGCAGACGTTAATTTTAAGTAATGGAAACGCATCTCTCTTATATCTCTATGTCTCAATACTGAAAAAAGAGGATAGCAGGACACTTCTCAAAGTTGATGCATTATAAAAACCATAAAACGCTTCAGTCCAGCACGAGGGAAACGTTCCTGACAAAAACGTACAATCGTTTTATACTCTATAGTCTATTATAGTATGCAACACCATATTATTCGGGTAATTTTGGTTGATCTCTCAAAAATCGTCCTTAAGTTTGATGATGTTAAGTACTTTGGATGCCCAAGCTAAACAAATGAACTGAATATGTTTCTTTCAGGTATATTCAGGAGATTATGTTGGCTTTTTTTTTTTTTTTGCAAGAAATTATGTTGAGAGCAAGATTGCGTGCCTGAATTATTTTACTGCTTATTGTAAACTTAATTGAAATCTGAATTCGACGCAGTGGTGGTTTGATGCCAAATGTCAAAGCTTTGGAAAGATATTTGTGACTCCAAGCTTTACAGATTCTGCAAAAAGTCTGGATGATGAAATCCTCTAATTTGTGAACGGACTGAAGTGTGTGTAGACATAATATAGACGTGAACTGTAGTACAAATATAGCTTAATAAAAAAAAAAAATCAGACACTTGTCAGACTTCTTTGTCTTCTTAAGTATTTACGGTTTCTGCTCTAGTCACATGTTTCGTCCTGTCCTCTCTAGCTGTCTTTTAAGTTCCTCCTTCAGTTCTTTTTATGCTTTTATCTTCTTCATTTTTCCATGGCTTTTAGTTAAGTTTTCATTTCACCTCATTAAGTTAATGTGGCCCAACTTCAGATGTAAGAAGGCAGAAAGAGAGCGGGACCTGGCGGATGAGGCCAATCGACTGTTCAAGGAGGAGTTCGGGGACAAGATTGCGAGTCTGCAGCAAGAGGTTGAGCAGTTACGACGGCAGAGGTACTGAGAATATGGTTTAATATCTAGAAAGCAAAAGATTAGGTTAGTTGTTAATTGATTCATTACGCATCATGAACTAATATTAAATAATAATGGTAATTTCTACATTTACAGTACTGTCGAAGAGAGATTGGTGTTAGTCAGATTCAAAAATAGTAAGCAGCAAAAATGTTTTCAAAATTGATAATAATCATAAAAGTTTCTTGAGCAGCAAATCAGCATATTAGAATGATTTCTGAAGGATCATGTGACTAAAGTGTATGAATGACATATGTATAAAGTGTCGCCGTCGGTGTATGAATGTGTGTGTGAATGGGTGAATGTGAGGCAAATTGTA
>JAOTRC010000034.1:21143024-21153094 GCA_027497675.1 Cyprinella lutrensis
AATTGTAAAGCGCTTTGGTGGCCATTGGGTCTATGAAAGCGCTATATAAATGCAGTCCATTTACCATTTACCATAAAGACTGGAGTAATGATGCTGAAAATTCAGCTTTGCCATCACAGGAACACATTACATTTTACAATATATTCTAATAGAAAAGTACGTAGTAATCTTTTACAATATTACAGTTTTTCGATAAAAAATATATATTTATTGTTGAACCATGAATTATAAATATACATTTTATTATCATTATTTTGTTTATATACTGACTGACTGAAGCGGCTATGATTGTATCCGATAACCAAATTATAATCATCGTCTCATGAAAGAGTTATCAATACCTTGCCTTTTTTGGTGTGATAGATGGATTTTGGAACAAGAGCTCAAGAAATGGAGAGAGCATCCTGGTGGCCAAACTTCTGAAGCTCTGTTAGGAAAAACGCCTCCGCAGAGAGACACGAGGCAGCACGTGGATGACATCAGAAAGGCGAGACCTGCTTTCCACCTATCGTGCCACTCAGTTGCTTTCACTATGTAGTGTGCTGTTCCCTGATATTCATTATTTTAATTTTTATACAGGAGTTAGAGTCTGTCAAAAAAGAAAATTATACATTGCGGACTGCACTTGAGGACAAGTCAAGTCTAAGTTCCAGTTTGTAAGTCGATCTTAAATGCAGAACCAGTTGCATACAATTATTTACTTCAATGTTATCAAAATTAAACTAAAACTGTCTGTCTCTCAGGACACTGTCACATGAAGATGAACAGGTACATTTGATCAGTAATTCTTCTGTTATTTTCTTTATTGTAAGTTCCCTGCAATCGTTTCTTATTTTAATATTCACGAATTTCTCTTATTTGATAGGACCAGTTTCTTTGTAAAGATGTTGACCCTTCCATCTGCCCGATGTGTGAGAATCAAGACTCTCTGACTGCACTCAAGGTACAATCCAGCTCGAAATTCCTCATTAAACAGATCATTGCTTTTTTAATAGCACATCATTATTGAACTACACTTTTATTCAGCAAGGACATTTATCATGGTACAAAATATTTCTGTTTAAAATAAATGCTGTTCTTTTTAACTTAAGGCCTCATTTACACTGCTCATGTGACCCAAATCCGATTTTTTTCCACTCATGTGGCACAGATCGGATATGACCGGTGAACAAAATATGGTGAAAAAAAATTCGGATATGACCGGTGAAAAAAAATCCATGGATTCTGATTTTCTCAGATCGGATTCAGGCCTCATTCATATCTGCTAATAAATCGATATGAATCTGATACCTGCATTTGCGTGTGCCACGTAAGCAGACAAATCGGATGACTTTTCAAAATATTGTGGAAAGAAAAACACTGGATAATTTTATTCGCATCTGCATCCATTGCATTTCGTGCTGTTTTACTTCATTTTCCATGTCAGAACGTCTACATTTGGCAGGTTCAGCAGTGTATAGTGTCAATGCAAAAATCGGATACGCAAGCGGGTCGTCAAAAAAATCGATATAGTCAGAAAATCAGATTTGGGTATCAAGACTGCAAGTGTAAACGCAGCCTAATTAATCAAAGACTCCTGAAAAAAAATGTCAGTTTTCAAAAAATATTAAGATGCGCAACTGTTTTTAATATTGATTATTAGAATGATTTCTGAAGGATCATGTGACACACTGAAGATTGGAGTAATGGCTTCTGAAAATTCAGCTTTACCACCACAAGAAAAAAAAATCACATTTTTAAATAGAAAATTCGTTTTAATAGTATTTTCACAATATTAGTTTTAATAGTATTTTTGTTAGAATTACATTACACACACTTTTGTTCTATTTATCCATATTCACGGTTTTCCCCCATCAATGACTAAAGCACAACATAATACATATTGAGCACTGCTGCGATTACAGTACTGTGATCGTCAGTATTAGAACTGTTTTCCAAGTGGTTTATCTTTTGAACTATTTCAGAGGCAGTGCAAGAACTGCAGTGGTGTGTTCTGTGAGAACTGCATGGCCAATGAACTCCCTCTGCCCTCCTCCATCAACCCTGAGCACGTGTGTGACGTCTGCTACTCACAGTTACTGCAGCAGTACGGGTCCTCCCCATCCTGAGGGCGACACAGACTGTCCTGTCAGTAGCTTTAACAGCTTTATCAACGTAAATGGTGCTGTACATAAATTGCACATCACATTCTGGATCATCGTATCAGTTTCGGGCATCTCAATCATACAACATATTAGTTTTTTTGCACACAACATTTGCCAAAAAGGGATGATTTTTACCAGCTCTTTGTTAGAAATGCTTTAAGAATGTAAAATTCTTGCGGATGTGTGAAGCTGTCCACCAAGTGGATTTATGCAGTTCTTGTACTTGAATTGTCTTCATCAATTAATATTGCTAGCAAGATGATACAATAACATAATATAGTGATGTCTTAATAAGAAAAAAACTGACTTAAGATGATAGATTGTAGACAAGATAGAGTTTTCAGCTTTTTGAAAACTATGCACTGAAGAAGGCACATACATTTACATTTTAAACTCTTCGAGTCCAACATTTATAAATTGTGAGGGAAGATACAGTTCAGACAAAACAGCAAATTATGGGACACTACATTAAAATGTTATGAAATATTGAGATAAAAGGTAGTTTTATGCCTGCCATGTAATGTATTTTATTATTATTAGCTATGCAATAAAATGTTTTAATAATGTGGATTCTTCAGTCTAAGCCAATTTTATACATGACCAATATATAAATGCATGAACAAACATTCCTGGCAGAATTAAATGTTGCTGGAATGGCATGGTAAGCCTGGGATAAACAACATGCTTATATCTATATTTGAAGTGCATAAAAGATTTCACAAAGTTACGAGTACATCGATGGAACAGGTTTATTTTTTTTTAAACATTGGACACTTCCACAAGACATGACTATTCTGTTAACATTGTTTCGATCTGTAATCAGAAATTAATGTCTGAAAACAAGAAAGAACAGAACAGGAAATGTCTGTAAAGTTCTCTTTTAATTGTTAGTTTTATGTATTCTTGTAATATACGCTTAGATTAAATAACTTAAATACATTGGGATGCATTTAAATACAGTTTACTTTCGTCCTATTGTTCCTCCCTTGATGCTGTCGAGTTGAGGAACAACTCAATATATCGGTTATCTGGATGACAGAAAAACAAACACAAACAAAAAACATGTTAAGGACTTCATGTTTACATTAAACATTTTGGGCCACATTTGGGTTATATCACACGTATTCATTGCTTACTTAAATACTCTCTGTCTTTGGACATGGCTGACACAGCATCCTGATGTGTTTGGAAGTAGGCTTCTGCTTCACCGGTGGGTCGTCCGTCAGAACTGTACTCTACAAGAACCTTCACCGGTCTGATGGGAGCGAAAAACTGGAACACAAATTACACCTCGGTCATTCAGTGCTGAGATACTGCGCAAGGTCAAATCAAGTTTTTTTTTTTTTAATAATTACATAAAATATTAACTTACTGACAGTAAAGCACATGAAGACCAAAAAAATAAATATAAATCATGCTATATCTTAAATAGAATATAATCAATTTAACACTTTACCTTGACAATGTCCTGTCCTGTGGCTTCATATGGCAGACCTCTCATTTGAACAAGGTTCACTGTTGCAGATATAGGACTAGCATTTGCTGTGAACAAAAATAAAGTCAGGGTATCTGCTGGGCTTTTACAATCAAATTTAAAACTTTTAAAGATAAAATTTATACTGTGTGTGCAGGGTAACGCAATGTCTATGGTTACATACTGACCGGAAAATCATTTTTGATACCATGATTTAAACAACTTTACAAGTCAAACACACTTATGACGTTTTATAAAATGATAAACTTCACATTTCAGCTTTTAAACAATTTTTTTTAAGAATAGGTCAAAATTATAAAGTTATATTTAATTTTTAATATATATTATATTCCTAATTGTTTATATTTTTAGAATTCACAGTAGCATTTAGGACAATGTGTATGCAGTGTAAAATGCTGTGATTTTCGTATTGATCTAGACCAGGTTATTCAATTAAAAATCTTACCTGTTTTTGCTTTGCGGGGCGTGTACTCGGCTCCTGGTGTGGAAGCTAAAGTCTCATTTCGCCTACTTCCATACTGGACTTGGATCTCACTTTTCCTGCTGGGAAAAATCTCAACATACCTGGATATGAGGAAAACAAAAACTTAATAAACACAGATCCAAAACATTTTAGACGACAAGAACATGCGGATTATGTGTTCAGTCTAAGGGTGTGTGTTCTTTCTTTACAGTGACATCAACATGGTATGCATAATACAACGTTTTAAGTAATTTTCACGGGTCAGTGTGAATGGGGATTCACACTGACCCCTGGGGAACGAAACATACAAAGAAAAAAACTTTTCACTTTAAAGCAGGATTGTTGTCATGTAAACGTACCCTTAAAAGACCCAAAGACAGTTGTGCAAAGATATTTAACAGTTTCAAATGAAAAACACACATATTCCTAAAAAAAAACAATATAATTGTATTCTTTTGTGTCAAGTATTACTTGATAAACCAACCTGTTTCCAATGACTTCTCTGTCTTTCTTTAATGCCTTTTCAGCCATTTCCTTTGTGACAAACTGCACAAAAGCATCGCCTGAGTTTCTTCCTTTCCTGTTCAGGACTATCGTAACTCCATCTTCGACAATGTCCAACCCTGTTTTGAGAACATCAAAACGGACAAATGAAGCATAAGGCTTTTATCAGTGCAGTGATGTTCAAATGTCACATTATCTCTCACCAGAGAAAAACTGAATGATGTCTTTCTCGGTACAGCTGAAGGGAAGCCCTCGGAGTCGCACCACTCCATCTGACTCCGTAATCGGCTGTGTAGCCTTCAATATGGCTTCAGCATCTTTGTTTGTTATCTCATACACTGAAACACATGACATCAGTGTTCACTATATCAACTCAATGTACAATTAAAAACATGATAAACACACACAAAAACAAGCATAGGGTATTTATTCAAAATCAGCTTACCCTCAACATAGCGCTCTCCCAAGTAATGCCTGTGCAGATCCAAGGCTTTGCAAACGTCCTCTTCGTGCTCCAGCTCAATGAAGGCCTGTCCTGTCGGCTTGCCATTCCTGTTGTAAATTATATGGATTCCCTGAACTCCAGCTCGAATCCTACAATCTGAAAATAAATAAATCAAACAATAAATAAAGTGGAAAGTGTACTTGATGAGCAGATTATATCAGAACATCTTCAGGCCAGCAACATCCATACAGTGAGAATATGTTTACTTGAATTTCTAAGGCCTCTGAATTATAATAATGATAGTTCATACTTTTTAAGCAGGTAAAGGGCCTTTTAGTATAATTTTAATGGCGTCCACATTCAGCCAGTGAAACATGTATTTTTTCTGTGAAATCTAATGATTTTTATAAATGAAACCTGTGAAAAAAAATCTTTTATATTGCTACTAATATTTCAAGAAGAACATTTATTGAACTGAAGCAATGAGAAAGAAATAATGTGAAAAATAAAAGTTTGAAATATGTTATAACAGATTTCTGAGGAAAGTTTATTTGTTACACTGGCATTATTGGCCAAAACATAAAACACAAATGCCATATTTTTAAAAGATTTCGTTTATGTATTTTGTCTAAATGTCCAATAAACGGTTCCATTTACAATGATATTTCTGACTTATTTCATGTAAGGCTTTTCAAGGTTAAGACATCTTCAGCATGTCTCTAAAATAATTCCTGAGACTGTAAAATATCAAAACAAGTACCAGAAAAGAAGTTTATTAACTCCTCTGCGGTACATGACCAAGGAAGCCCCTTGACCTGGACGATGAACACTTCCTTTGCTTGGATCTCTGGTTTAGGAGTGTATTCAGGTAGAGGTGGGTACTCATCGTCTTTAGATGGTGCCTAAAACATTAAATAAATATAGTGTCATGAGAAAAGAGTTAAAATGTAAATTTTGTCTGGCTTGGAACTGTATTGAAATTTTGTACATAAATAAAGTACCTCAATTGACAGGCTTCTTTGATATAATGTCCATGGATGCTTGAATTCCCGGTCAGCTAAATACCTCGCTGAACATGAATGAACATACCGACCTCGTGCTGCTGCTGTAGACTGCGCAGTTTTGATCTGAGTCTCCAGGCATGGAAACTGCTGCTGTCTCCTGACACAGCGAACAAGAGAGAAAAACAGTGCACTCCTACTGAATGCAGACATCTTGACTATGCTCTGACTGACTTGAAAGACAAAACTTCAACTTAAAACATGCATGAAACCTAAAGTAAACAGACTCGGTTTACACAAGGTGTGTTCAGCTCGATTGCCCCACAAATCACGTTGACCTACGGCGTCAGAGGACACCATGACGTAATTAACACGCGACACTTGACTTTCAAAATAATAGTTCTCTGTAATTGTAGTCCAAAACAGCTAAATAGGGGTTGAATTTAGATTTTTTTGTATTGCAATAAACCTAAAATAAATTATTAAACATTTTCTTTAAATTATTTACTTTTCATTAAGATGCAGCTTTGTCTAACCTGAACAGAAGATTTTTCATTCAAAATTAGAAATTATTTGTACAGACCTTCTCACAATAAATGATTATGAATAACGAATAAATAGAACAAACAATGAAACTATTTTACAACACAATTTAAACCCAATGTTATTTGTTTATTGTGTTAAGCATAAAAAAATACAAATAAAAAAGAAAGTGATTTTTTACTTTGGCAGTAAGAAATAAATAAATAAAATAAAACCAATGTTTTTTCTCTCCCAAATTTTATGTATAATTTATGTCACTTACAGTTATCCAAATGTTGAGTTTGTGGAGAATATATAATTGCATTTACGTGTGCATATGCTCTAATATTATATGTACAATACATGTGTGTGTATTACAATTATAGCAATTATATCACATACAAGCGAACGTGACTCTTATTAGAGAAGAAAGGAGGCGTAGTGAATATACAGTCATGATCTCGCGGGATTTTTCGGCTCTGGAGATACTTTGGATGGGAAGGAGAACTTTTGCACGGGCAGGATCAGTGTTGGTAAAGTGTTCTGGAAATTAAAGCTAAAATATCTCGATTTTCCACCCTTCAACAGTCAAAAAAACGGAGTAGAGTCTTTTTCTCTTCTACAGCGCCTTTTCCTCAAGGAGCGATGAGCTTTTTATTGTAAGTATGAGTGGGTTCTTTAAATGGGAACATTGATGGCTAGTAAGTTAGCAAGCGTAGAAATACTGCTTTTGTCCCGAAGCTGCCTGTACATGAGCAATCCCGACTCACAGCCGACCCGACACTCATTAGAAGTGCACAGTTATGACATAAAAAGCTGATAGAAGCGCAGTTTGATCGTATCTCAGCAGTTTAGTTCGTGACCATCATAGTAACACATAACTGTAGTATCGCTAATGAAGAATACTTAGCCAGTACATGAGGTCATCAGCATTAAGTTGGATTTGAGAACTCGTCCTTTATTATAAATGGGCTTATAGTACAGTAATCTGACTGTGAATATAGCCATGTTTCCCAACATTATGTCATTTATGTAAAAGGGAGACAGTCGTGTTTTGTAAATCGACATCGTCACAAATAGATTTTTCCTTATGTGTCCCTACAGCAAAAAGCAAATAGTCATCAATAATAATTATTGATACTTAACAAGTATTCTGTCCCTTCCACGATTCGTAACGTACCTTAATGATTTGACATAAGATTTCATGTGCAACCTGAAATCCATACATGATCAATCTGGATAATCCCACTATAATCCCAGTATACTGTACTACAGTAAACCCACTGCAGTTCATTTTGTTTTTAAATGTTGATTTGTGCAACATGTGTTGATTTTCACATTTATGTTTTTTAATTATTTTTCAGTTTCTCCTAGGGATTGTCGATCATAAAATCTGTATTCGTTTTATATTTTATTTTTATTTCACATCCTGCCCAATGTTGTCCTAAAAACAATGTTCATAAATGGCTTTATAAAACTGGCAAAATTGGCTGTGAAAGCAAAAATATGGAATGTAACCAACGTTGGCTAGACTACAGTATATATTATTTGCCAAAAGGGGTTAAAAATTACATTACAATCTAACATTGTAACAACTACATTACAGTCTAAAAACTAAAATAATAGAGAAGTAGATGTAAACTAAAAATGAAATAAACAAAGCCCAGACTGAATGTTAACAGTTTGGCGCTTATGTGCCTGAACCGAAGTCTGTGTAGTTTGGCACAACCTCGATTGCATAACATTTAGTCATTTAGCAGACACTTTTATCCAAAGCGACTTACATCTGAGGACTAAATCATAAAGCTCGTCCATATCTTTTTTTTTTTATAAAAAGATATTGATATATCATACAAACTCGATATATACTGCCCGTGCCGCCCTGCCCTAGTTTCTTCCTAGATATCTTTTTCCGTGGAGACATACCTTGCAACGTATTTAATTGTGTTGTAAGAGCTAAATCATAGAAACAAGTATTACAGTATGTGCTTGAATATCTATAAGAACAAATATAATGCGTCAACAATGTAGAGTTGTGCATTTCTCTCTTCTTCTGCTTTCCTTTGAAAAGGAGAAGTACTTGTGCTGAAACTTATGCTGTACCATTCAGTTGAGTATGAAGGAAAGAAAAGCCTTCCATTAAACCTTCCACCAACTTGGAGCTAGAAATTAAATTAATATGAGAGTTGAAAATTCATGTGCCCACTGTCCTCATTATCCTAATCAAAAATAATTGAACTTCCTGTTGAAACATCCTGTCTCTCACATGAGACGTCTCTCTCGCATGACTTTAAATTGAACATTGTTTTGTTGCTAAAACAGCATAACTATGCCCTAAAACAGTTTGTGCTCTTGGTCTTGGTCACGTGTCTTATGCTTTTTGAAGACAGGAATTAGGAATTTCCCATCTGACTGCTTGATGCTCTGATGCTGTCTCCTGACTCAGGGAAATGTCATTAGGGGTAAAAGATAATGTCATTTGGGAGTGCCACGGCCTGAAAATGGCTCGCAGGTCTGTTCTGATCCTCCCTATTTGTCGGCTTGATACATGCTGGTCATTTAAGTACATTTTTCAGAAGGTTTGTTTCTATTTGTTGATCACTTCCAGTTTCCGTTTGTTCTTTTCTGTGCAAACCCTGTCCTGTTTGTGTCTAAACAGAGCAACTGTTGAATTGGTGAAGACAGGCTGGCTTTGAGGTGCGGATAGATCATGGACAGTAAGAAACATACTGTATGCTTGAATGTTCAACTCAGAGGAGTGGCCCTGCTTAGATGTCAGGCTTGGGAGGTTTTACCTGTATATGAACACTTTACGATGTGTTAATTACCTCCATATAGCTAGGGGTGTAACAGTTCTCTGAAAAAAACAACAAAAACAAAAACAAAACACATCTAAAAGTACTTTTGTGTCACGCAGTTCAGCTCAAATCCGCCGACCCATACTCCTCTATAATACGATTGTTGAAAATAACTCGTAAAACAGACATGTCTTTGTCGATGGATGCACGTTCGGGCTCTTCCTAAACTTTGCTCAATATGCTGTCATCACCTGGGTGTTGACTAGCGTGTGAGCGCAGTTGAGACCTGAACAGCACACATTCTGTGTTTAAAATGTACTCATTTAAGCTTTTCCATTTTAAACATTATTTAGGACTCTCGTTTCCCTGACCATAGCACATTGGCTGACGAACCATACAGAAACCGTGACCCTAAAACTATGATTAAAAAATGAACAGTGAGTAATTTGAACCATTACACCGAATCTCTAAACTATTCTCATGGCTTGTTTAAAGGGCTATGAGTTTTCTAAAGTCAAAAACAGCTTTTAGTAGGATTTGTAGAGCTTTTAGGAGTGATGTATTGTAATAAAAGCATGTATTATTGAACATCATCTTGTTCAATACATGAACCGAACCTACGTTTCTGAATAGACTAAACAAAATAACATGTAATTTTCTAGAGGTATTGACAAAACATTAATTGCTGCAAATATATT
>JAOTRC010000034.1:21153109-21173457 GCA_027497675.1 Cyprinella lutrensis
ATGTGAAGGGGAAGGAAAATGTATAGGTGCGTCAGGTTTCTTGACAAGAAAGACTTCCGTATAGTGCATCCCTGTGGTGCAATTAGAGAATTGAGATGTCCTTCAAGATGGCTGAATTCCATCGGTTTCCAGTTCACAGGGTGGAGGTGCGAGGAAATGAGGAATCATCAATTTGAGTTTTGAGAAGCACCCCTATTTTGTGTTTATGCAAGTGGATGTAAGGAACATGATATTTTGGTAACGCCACCTGCTTTGGATTTAAGAGATTAATTAATTAACAGCGATCAATTCTGGGAATTTATGTAAATTTACGTCCCTAATTGTAACAGAAATTTTGACATTGTGGTTGAAAAGACTTTGTGGAGCTTTTTCAATATCTATTCATGTCAACTGATTTCTCTGGGCCAACTCTGATTTTAATGTTCGCTGTGATCTACTTGTAAAAGGTTTAATAGACAGACAGCCGAATTTCTCTGTCATTTAGGAATAAGATTGTGTGGGAGTTTGTATTGAGAAATTTTTTAAAGATTATGTTTTTTTGAAAATGACCTTTCATGTCGTATGTAACACAGCTCCAAGTGAATGAAAACAAACGGCAAAGTTTTACATCTGAAAGTGCACCGTAAGTTATTGTCTTTCAAAAGTAAGAGTCGACTCTGAGTCAATGAAATGAATCGTTTTTCGTTGTGACGTCAAGACGATACTTTAGCATATTGTCCGCCCACTTATTGCGTGCACAGACACCAGGCAAAATAAAATTAAATAAGTGCAAGTAATCGTTTGTTGAGGGACATGCACTTGTTAATGCTGATGGTGAGGAATTACAGTTGCAACATCTCATAATGTCCCTCAAACTGAGAAACGTCCTGCTCGAATCTTCCTTGCAATGGAGGTTCTTTCAATGTTTCATCATCGGACTCGCACTCAGATTGATATGGTAAAATCGGAGTCATTGTTCGTTACTGTATTTAGTTTACAGTGTAGAAAGCCTCAGGGCAGCTGACGTTATCATGTTAAAGGGCGTTTTTGTTTTTGACGCACTGTACACGGTAGACCAATCACAACGAACTGAGCCGTCCGGCCAATCAGAGCGGAATAGCTCGTGGAAAGAGAGATTTAGAGAGATTGATTCATCTAACGAGTTGTATGATTAAATGAAACAGTTATTTGACCTTTGAATTATCAGATGCATGTAAATCCGTTGTAGGAGACTCCAAAACAACATTAGGAAACTTTAAAATGACAATAGTCAAATGGCAGCTCTACTTTAGAATATTATTCATGGCAGTATACCCAATTTAATTAATTCTATCAGTTTTAAAACGTTGAAGTATATTACCCATCTTTGCTTGTACTTTGAGTGCTGCCAGACTATTATGGTACTCTACTATATAATGTGACTTTTCCTAACCAGTACCTGCTTCTGTTCTTTCTTACCTCATTACGTTACTGTTTAATCCCACACAAACAGGTTTCTTAACTAAAAAATAAACAGTATGTCATGTTCAATGATAAAATTTTGCTTGACCAAGCATTTTTTGATCAATTTTTGAAGTGATCAGCAAATAATTAAAGTGTGAACATCCTGCATTCTTATTCTTCTGTTATTCCACAGTGGAAGCCGCTCGTCAAAGACGTTTAAACCGAAGAAGAACATTCCCGAGGGCTCGCACCAGTACGAGCTCCTGAAGCATGCAGAGGCCACTCTGGGCAGCGGGAACCTGCGCATGGCCGTCATGCTGCCCGATGGAGAAGATCTCAATGAATGGGTGGCAGTCAACAGTAAGCATGTGACTTTAATCTAGGGATTTTTTTCTTTTTGCATCCTCAGTGTGTGTTAAAAACTGCAGTGATTATACAAGTTTTTTATGGTTGTCCCCTGTAGTTCTTAGAAACTAGGTCTATAGAGTTAAAAATAAATTTAATTTAAGGACTACATAACTATAAAAATATGGTATATATATATCATTATTATTGTTCTTCTCTCTAATCAATAATGTAAGTGGCCTGGTGATGTAGACATGTCATCATGCATCATTCCTTCCAATAGCATCTCAGACAAATGTGTCAGTCACATTCAGTATTGTGGCTTTTTTATAAATTGTAACTAACTCTGATGGTTGTCAAGATGTAATGCTTCGGGTCAGAGTTCACTCTCACTCTTCGGCCAGAACTTGTTACTGGAAGCCTGTGATTATACAGAGCTTCAGAAGACCTTTATTAACCCCCTGGATTACATTTATGATGGATGGATGCTGTTTTGGGGCTTAAAAAATTGGTACCATTCATTCCCATTATAAAGTTGGAAAGAACCAGGGTATTTTATTATACATATATTTATTTATATATATATATATATGATTGTGTTTGGCTGAAAGAAGAAAGTCATGTAAACCTAGGATGGCTTGAAGTTGAGTATATGGGTTAATTTTCATTTTGGGTGAACTAACCATCAAATATTTAATATGTTGTTTAATATTGATGTTTTCACAAATATAATGTGTGTACATATCGGTACATATGCTAAAATCTCAGATTTCAAAACTTTTTAAAATGGGTACAGTCAATATCAGTGCTCTATATTCATGCTGACACTTGTGTGTTTAAATGGATCTTTGCAGTTATCATCAATTTTATAAGGCCTGTTTGTAGGTCAGTTTTGCAACATTTCAGAGGCAGTTGCTTGGATCCATTCAAGGCCTCTGGCCTCCTTCTATTTTTAACAATAAAGACAGTGGAGTTTTCTTAGTTTGTTAGCCTCAGGGACAGAGGGCTGAATACAGACTCGGACGGGCAGCACTGATGGTGCTAGGGTTTAGGGTTTCATCTAATTACTGCAGCTCATGAAATATTGGGTGTATCGAACTTCTGTTATATAATCACAGCAGGCCAGGGTTTCCAAACCCCTTTGAGGTTTGTGATGGAACTGCATAGGGTAGATATTTATTTTGTTATCGTCTAGAACAAAAAATGATTCATTTCCGACCCTAGGTTTTTAAATGTTTTAAGATGCTAGCATGAGTTTGTACTATAATGCTGTTTCATGTGCTTGCAGCTGTGGACTTCTTTAACCAGATCAACATGTTGTATGGGACCATCACAGACTTCTGCACTGAGGAAAGCTGCCCACTAATGTCTGCTGGGCCTAAGTATGTATTAACAAGGATTTATCATGTGAAATATTATGAGCTTTACACTACTATTCAAACGTTGTTGTTCTTTTGTGTACTGTATTGTTTACGTTTTTGAATGTAGTCTCTTGTGCTCACCAAGGTTGTGAGCATAAGAAAATTCACTTTTGAATAGTAATTACTGATTAAAGTACAGAAGTGTTGCTTTAAAAAAAATAAAGATTTTTGGTGAGGTAGTTCCACATTATTACATGTACTTACTATAGTAATAACAGCAACCAAACCCAAAATCTATACTCTATAATAAGTGCATGTAGTTAACTAATATCACTTTTGGACTTATTGGAGTAATTACAATGTAACTACGTCACCTTATAATAAAGTGTTCACCATATTTTTTGTGTGTTGTCTGCAGGTATGAATATCACTGGGCTGATGGAACCAACATCAAAAAACCAATAAAATGTTCAGCTCCAAAATACATTGATTACTTGATGACTTGGGTCCAAGATCAACTTGATGATGAGACACTTTTCCCTTCGAAAATAGGTGTGCTACTCCTTTGATTTATTGTGAATGATATAGAAATTGAGCATGCTATGCTATTTTCATTGTGTAGCTCCTCATGATCATGGAGGGAACTGCCCACATGGTGGCGCTTTTAAAACATCATCAAAACATGCTTTAAACAGTTCAGTCTTCTCAAGGAACCTAGTTACCACATCCACAACATTATTATATTCTGCTAAATTCATTCTTGACCATTTCCTGTTGCTTGGATTCTTAAGTTCCCCCTATTATGCTCTTTTAAAGGTTCCTAATTTTGTTTTAAAGGTCTCCTACAATAGGTTTATTTGCATCGAAGGTCAAAATGCACTCTCTCATAATATCTTTGCAGCATCACCTCTTTTCTCAGTGTCTGAGACAGTCAGATAAAATGAAGCAACCACTTCCGTATTTGAATTTGAGCTCTGGAGGCTTGTAGTGATACAAACAGTAATGGTGGCGTCAGTTTTAATTCGTATTAATTCGAGTCCTCATCCTTTAGAAGTACATGCAAGATTTTCCTTGCCACAACCACAGGGCAGGTCAAAGTAAACGTTGTTCACAGCTAATGAAGACCATAGGTTGCTGCTAGCATTATGCAAATTTGTTTCAGAAAAAAAGGACTTTTTACATGCACAAACAACTATATTTACACACTACATGTAAGGAAATGTCAGAAAAAAAAATGACAATCGTTTTAAAGTAGTTTTTCTGCGTGACTTTTATAGGTGTCCCCTTCCCAAAGAACTTCATGTCGGTGGCCAAGACCATTTTGAAGAGACTCTTCCGTGTGTACGCTCACATCTATCACCAGCACTTTGACTCTGTTATCCAGCTGCAGGAGGAGGCGCACCTCAACACCTCTTTCAAGCACTTTATCTTCTTTGTTCAGGTGTGTACTTGTCATTGAGGTGTGCGCGAGTTAGCATTTGCCTGGGTGGTTTGGCTTATCTTAAGCATATGAATATGATGTTTTACAGCACCAACTTCAATTAAAACATCTCTCTCTCTACTTTTTTCCCCCAGGAGTTTAATTTGATTGATCGTAAAGAACTAGCACCCCTCCAGGAGCTGATTGAGAAGCTCACATCCAAGGACAGATAAATCTGTTCTTTCTATCGGCAACTTCTCTAGTTTCTGTGTACAGGCAGCCTGGCTTTGTTCTCTCTGTGTTTGACAGGTGTGTGGGAATGGTTTCCTTTGAGAGGTAGGAGAAGGCGGACTCCAAAAAAGACCTTGATAAGCCACAGCTCAACTATAGGTCAAGGTTATAGTGGAATTATACTGCTGTCCTTTTGACGTCGTCTCAAACACGATCTAAGTGCCTGATACGTCCACTTTCAAAATTGCTAGCGTTTGTATAAAAAGCACTACCATTGCTATGAACCTTGCTTTTGACTTTATTTTAGGAGTATATAATAATTAGTGGTTTGTTAGGTTTTTTTTTTTTCTCTTAATGGATTTATTTAGAAGTTTATAGATTTTTCACGGAGATGAAGATAAATATTTAAGTCTTAGCTTCTCTTAAGTGCTCATTTGAACTGCTCCCTGTGTCTAATGACGTATTTGGGACTTCCGTTATCAGTTTCCGTAGTAGTTGAGATTTTATCCAGCCCTCGGTGAATCTTTCCTTATTGTTACACATTTCACTCATTAACGAAGAACACTGGGCCCTCAGTTGGCCCGCCAATGCTTTTATACCACTACATTACTTTTGAATTATAGGCTACTTGTTGCTGAGCCAGTTTTACAGATTCACTCCCAGAGGTCAGGGGTTTGTCTGTTGGAAGCTGGGACGAATGATCTGACTATGCAAGATCAGTATGTACTATTTAATTAAATTTTCTCGTAAATACACCTTTTACATTATTTTGCAGATTCTGTTCACAGATGTGGATGCTATACACCTTCAAAATAAGGATCTTTTTAATGTGAAGGATACACTTTTCAATCTTAATTTTTACTCCACCCAGTCTGTATTAGTGTTTCAAAGATCCAGATGAAAAAATCTTTAAATTAAAACAAGATAAATTATGAGGTGGTTTGCAGAATTTGAATACAATCTATGACGCTAGTTTAATAACACACAACAATAATATTGCTGACAAGATAGTTGGTGGTCCTTACTATAATTTAAGCAGTGCATACATTTGGTCTTAATGAAGTTTCACCCCATGAATGTTTATTTTTGTGAATGTTACAGAAAATGTGTTGCTCTGAATAACACACAGCTCAAACGTTTCTCAGAGATTTTCACATCACTTCATTTTAGAACAGAATGAGATTCATTATAGACAAATGTGATTCACATTTTGATGGCAAGTTGTAAATACTGTAAACAGAAAAGGTATGCAATTGGAATAACATGAGATGTCACTTGCTGAACTTTTGTGGTACAATGCTGAATACTGTTTATAGGAAAATAAACCTGTTTGAACAAAACAACAAAAAATGTTTGATCATTTTTTTCATTAATTAATTATACAAGCTATTATTAGAATAAAAAAAATAATAAAAACTTTACAAAAACATATATTTGTATGTAATACAGATTTTTTTACCCACTTCATACATAAAAAGGGTCTTGGTGAGATCCAGTTCCTTCAAATCAAACTTCTTCACATTAAGTGTACTCATTATTTTAATACAAGTCTGGCCTTTCCCATAACCCTGCCTTTAATCAAATTAATATTTTAAAAAGGAAGGAGGCCTCTGTTTGGGTGTGTCTTAATCTGTTGTCTGGAGATATCAATCTTAACTTCTCAGTCAGCTTAGTCATACGTGATCATGATTTGGTTATTCCCTCAGGTCTGCGCTGTTAGTTTTAATTTTCTTGTCCTGAATGATGTTTGTTGAAATGAGACAAACACAATCATCAATCACAAACCCCATGAGCCAATATCGTCCAATTACAATTAGAAAGTTACTCCAGTTGTGTATCGGAGTATTTAAGAGACATTTGCAGTCATCTTTTTCATCATATTTTATTCTTACTAAGTAAAAATATTTGCAAGATAATGTTCCTCTCACACTTGAGACAAAATGTTCCTTTAAATCCCCTTGCTTGAGCCTCACTCTCAAGGGGCGCTTTATCTTATCCAACCTTCTGTTTTAAAACGACATGCACGACTGTGGCTTGAGCAGTATGGATAAATGGGCATCTACTTCTAAAAACAGTTATTGTGTTCTAGATTTTGGACGCAAACTTACAGCTGCAGACATAAAAGCTCACAGAAGAGGGAGACAAAACATCTGTGACTGAAAGCTGAATCGTTAAAGTGCATTACAAGCCTCACGCTAACGCTGAACGTACACAGTGTTACACAGTGAGACACGAGAACAGAAAGACTATCTAATATCTTTCCCAGGGTTGCTTTTGTTTAAAGGTCAGACATTTCAACGGACCTGATTGTTAAAGGTTGGATTTAATGATAAGAATAATCTGATTCTTTTACTTTCTTAAAGTTTTGTTTGAAAAGAATGGGTTAGTCTTAATATCACCTGATGTATATGACAAGCTCTGTAATATCATCAAGAATTAATGGAATCATATGGTGTTCTGACATGTGAGTTGTATTAGGTGGAACCAATTATAGGCCTAGCCCAGAGCTTGTTTTGTTTGCAGTTGAAAATCAAGACTGAATTTCCATTTTCATTTAGTCATTCCATGTTTGGTAATTGTATTGTGCAAATGTCCCATTGCTAAATACAGGGAGTTCTCAAATGCTAGATGTCTGCAGTATTACTAGAAGTAGGCGTTTGTCATCCATATCTCATATGCTCTGTGTTGATTAAAATAGCTTATGCACTTATGTCTAGATGTATCTGCGTTAGCACTAGCTTATGCGATTGCAGCTTTTGATTTATTATTCACCTCTGTGCGACTTACTCTTATATTTAGTCTGTTTGCTTTCATTTATTCCCTGAAGGTTTGATTCCATGCCATCTTGCTGCCTTATTTAAAAAGGCATATTGCAGAGCCTTATGATAATAATAATTTGTAATCTTTTTTTATGCCCAACTGATGTGCAGTTTGCGTAAGGATGCCATTATTTGATATCCAGGACTCCCATCGTTCACAGCAGTTTAATGCACTCCGTTTACTATGACAACTGAACATGTTTTGGTTGTTAGTTCTACATATCTTCATTGAATCCCATGGCTCCTGTATGTCTGTGTCTCTAACCAATCTCGAACAAATGAATACAACAACAAAACTACATTTATTTTATCTAGGAATGATTACTACAGTATAGTTATATAGGCACACTTTTCAAAATTTTGCAGTTGGTTATGTTTTTTTGTTTTTTTTTTTTTTGAATGAAAGTTGATTTGATCAAAAGTAAAATATTACTTAAAATATTTTTTTCATAGGATACTTTATATCTGCTGATAATTCTGATATGCTAATTTGATTCTCAAGAAACATTTTTTTATTATCATCAATGTTTCAAAACAGTTCTGCTGCTTAATATTTTTTAGACACCATGATACTTAAAAAAACAGGATTATTTGATGGATAGAACATTCAAAATAATTCATTTAAAATGGATTTTTTTTGTAACATTTAAAAAGTCTTTATTGGCACGTTTGAAAAATGTAATGCATCCTCGCTTTTGAGTGCAATATTATTTCTTTGTCAAAGTGTGCTGAAAATTGTTTTAGTTTAGCACACAGAAGACATAACACTTAGATTAGATGAACCTTTGGATAGTGTTTGAAAATATTGACAAAACAAGACATGGATCCTTTTTTTGCGGGCAGCACAATGAATAGGCTGTCATGAGTAATGAAGTTCATTAGTACCTATTAGGCCTCAATCTGAGTAATACTGGTTGGCATTTTCATTTCCCTTTTCTTGTTCTCGACAAGTGATGAGAAATGATATACCACTATTGCCACATCCTTGAATGTGACATATATGTCTTCCAACCACTGTACTTGAGCTGGGTTTGCTGACTTTCACACAGACGGAACTTAATACCTCAGGTGTTTTCTCAGGAATCGAGCATGACTGGAACAGAACTGTTCAAGTGCAAATCATGATAAAAATCTGTCGTCCTTATCAACAAATCTCTGCCAAGATGGCCCATTTTTGTTCTCTCCGTAATAATGAAAGCATGATTATTATGGGATGGAAGAACGCTGATGTTCTGATGGCAAATAGGGCTATTTTGGCTAACAGATTGGAGTTTTTTGTGAATACGCTCATACATGATATATTTTTCCCTCCTGTTTTAAGAAAATATTCTCATTTATGATTCATCTGATACATTCTAAACATTAATAATCCATATTTAAATTAAACTTTCAGCAACCAAAGGAATACTACAATCTGGCAAGTAATCAGCCAGTAGAGCACAATATGAGGTGACGTGCAGCGGTATGACAACAGATTGACAATGCATCTGGATGACTTGACAAATTCAAATGACTAGACCACTATATCACATAAAGCTTTAAATGCTTGTGTACACTAACGTGGACACATAAATCCTTTTAACAATAGAACTCTGGAGTTGACGATAGTTCATGTGTGGCAATCATTCTGAATGTATGTAGTCATTGCTGTTACTGATGTCTGCTGAGATTTAGTTCATGTGTGGCAATCATTCTGAACGTATGTAGTCATTGCTGTTACTTATGTCTGTTGAGATTTACGTCATGTGTGGCAATCATTCTGGATGTATGTAGTCATTGCTGTTACTGATGTCTGCTGAGATTTGACTTTATGAATAAGTACATACATTTAGTTTCTGAGAACTAAGGGTCAAACTCTTTGTCTTAACATGACTGGAATTACATTGTCACAGTGTGTGACATTGAAGGGTCAGTCAGCAGTGACTCAGCTCTTGTTCCAGTCTCGTAAGACTTCCGTTCATCTTCAGAACACAAATGAAGATATTTTTGATGAAATCTGAGAGCTGAATCACTGCTCCTCAGGCTTCTAAGGGATTGAAACTTGCCTGCCCAGAAAACTTATTAAAGACATTGTTAAAATAGTCCAAGTGACTACATTGGCTTAAGTTTATCAAAAGCCACCAAAATACTTTTTGTGCGCAAAAAAAAAAAAAGAATACTTAATTCAACTATTAATTTCCTTCTCTGTGGGCCTATAGGAAGATCACGTACAGTAGTCAAACAGCGCAGAGCATCACAAGCATCACAAACATGACCAGCGTCGGCCAATAGTGAGCCTACGTGTGACGTACAACACAGAAGCGCTGCGCTGTTAGACTACGTGAACTCATTCTAGGAATTATTTGTATTCTATGAATAAAAAGTGATTAATTTGAACAATGTAAAATCTCTTCACATGATTTCCAATGAACAAAACCGTTTTACAAATCTAAGATATAACATTGTTTAAAAATGTCTTTTATGAAATTCAAATGAAGTGAATTTTGACTTTGTGAAAATGTAGCAGTTAAGTTCTAATAAACAATTTTAAATTATTATCATTATTATTGTTGCATTCATTTAACTGGCCAAAAATTACACATCTATGACACAAATTGTGTCATTTATAAACACATTAGTGTGTTCAATATTTTAAAACACTCCCTGTGTTAAGAACAATAATACACTGGTTGAGTTAAAAGTAACACAAAATGTGTTGTCCTTAACTAGTGTCCAGTTTATATCAATCCACACAGCCCCAAAAAACCCCATTTGTTTGGAAGCATCAGACACAATCACACATCAAACTCACTATTCCAGCACAGACCCAGGCCATCAGCATTGTTTCATCTCTATAATTTCCCTAATTAAGTGGTTTATGTTTCTCTTACTCAATTCTTTGTGCCATTTTAGAATCAAAAGGAGGATGTAGAAATAAAATACAGTGTAATCAGTCGGACACACAGTGGCACAGTACTCATTCATTCAGTACTTATTCAAATCCAAAATACAGTAGTCACTTTAAACAAATTTTAAAGTGACTACTGTAGGAGCATCTGAACTCTTCCGGAAGCTAATTCCAGCTGCGGCT
The DNA here is from genome assembly GCA_027497675.1 of Cyprinella lutrensis. Classification (NCBI taxonomy): domain Eukaryota; kingdom Metazoa; phylum Chordata; class Actinopteri; order Cypriniformes; family Leuciscidae; genus Cyprinella; species Cyprinella lutrensis. The sequence continues at coordinate 21,163,778 of JAOTRC010000034.1, forward strand.
GGCATAAAAGTGGGCTCGCCATGCTTAGAGTGAACCCTTGACCCTTGATATTTCTAGTTCTTTTATGTGATCCTAATCATCTGAGTGATCTGTTAGGTTTATATTCAGTGAACATATCTGCAATGTATTGAGGTTTTAAGTATGACCTGAACCATTGAGTGATGTAAGCAATAAGGTACGAGAGGGTGTGCTGTGTCATAAATAAGTTACGTGAATAAAGGGGGCAACGATAGGGCTAAGTAGAGCTTTGTGTCGTCTGCATAGCTGTGGTAAGCAATTTGGTTCTTTCTCGTTATTTGGCTCAGTGGGAGCATAAACAGGTTGAACAGGAGTGGTACAAGAATTGAGCCTTGAGGGACTCCGGATGTCCGCTCAGACTTATGGTCTCCATACTTACATAATAACCTCTCCCTTTTAAGTATGACCTGAACTATTTTGGGACTATCCCAGAGGGACTATTTCCAGCCTGTTAGGAATTAGGTCGTGATCGACAATGTTAAACGCAGCACTGAGGTCAAGTAGTACCAGCACTGATAATTTGCCTGTATCAGTATTTAAACAATTTATTATCTTTATGAGCGCTGTCTCTGTGATGTTATGTGGTCGGAAACCAGATTGAAAATTGTCAAAGATTAAGAATTTGTTCACCTGTTTGAAGGCAACTTTTTCAATGATCTTGCCTATGAAAGGAAGATTTGAGATCGGTCTATAGTTGCTTAAGATGGCCTTATCCAGATCGCTCTTTTTCAGGAGGGGCTTGACAACTGCAGTTTTTAGGTAATTTGGAAAAGTCCCAGAGCGAAGTGAGGCATTTACCACTTCTAGGAGATCTGCTTTTAACACACTTTTGAAAAAGGATGTTGGAAGTGTGTCAAGGGCGCAGGTTGATGTTTTAAGGTGCTGTACGGTTTTGCCATTTTGCCATCAATTTTTTCAAAATCAGACTCATCCACTTTCTGATATTATTGATTTTCTCAGAGAAGAAGGAAGCAAACTCACTGCACTTGCCATCTGAGAGCATTTCACTGGGAATCTGGTTTAGGGGGTTCTCAGTCTCTCTACAGTAGCAAAAAGTGTGTGTGTGTGTGTGTGTGTGTGTGTGTGTGTGTGTGTGTGTGTGTGTGTGTGTGTGTGTTGTTTAATTTTCTGTTTATAATATTTTAGAATAAAGTGTGTGGATGCTGTCTTTGTAGATGTTATAATGGACTACAAGTTTTGTCTTCTGCCACATGCGCTCTGCTCTTCTGCATTGTCTTTTCATATTTTGCACAGCTGTTGAGTTTCTCTGAGGTGCTTTTTGTCTACCAATATTCTTCCTGACTTTCAAATGAGCAATATCATTAATTACACTTTTAACTTTTGAGTTAAAAGAATCAAGGAGAAAATCAACAGAGTCAGCAGATATACTTGATGTTAAAGGTGTATAGCCTTCATAAATGGCGCACTAGTGTTCTCATTTAAGCATCTCTTCTTGACAAAAATAGTAGGAGAGATCAACATGTCAAAGAAAATACAGAAATGATCAGTCAGTGCTACGTCCTTATTAACAATCGATGAAATGTTTAGACCCTCACTGATAAGTAAATCTAGTGTCCACGGTTGTGTGTGGGTCTGTGTACATGTTGAGTCAGTTCAAAAGTATTTAAAACAGTTATGATTTCTTTTGCCACAGTGGTTTCTGCAATATCTGTGAACATTAAAATCCCCAGCAATAGCAAAACAGTCAAACTCTGAGGAAATTTTTGATAACAGTTTTGTGGGCTGGAGAGTATTTTGGAGGCTTGTAAGTAAAATGTGTATCACCTTTCAACACAATACCCAGATATTCAAAAGATGGGTAATTCCCAAATGATACTTGTTTAGATTCATAGACATCTTTAAATAGCACAGCTACACCCACACCTCTCCTAAACACTCTGCAGACACTCATAAAAGTAAAGTTAGGAGGGGCTGTTTCATTAACTGTTGCAGCTGTCTTAGAAGCATAAAATCCAGGTTGTTTGTAGTTATTAAGTCATTGACGAAGTAGTGATTTATTTTTGATCTGACCATCCATAGACTGCAATGTCATTGCAACTTTCAAGGCCCAGAAAGGTAGTAAATACATCATTAATATAGTCCATTTGACTACAGTGGTTCAACTTTTATGTTATTGTCACCTAACACCCACAGGACGACAGAAAATCCAATTTGCAGTTTTTAAGGGCAATCAAAAATCATAGTTAGCCAAAGGGTCAAAATCATACTAAGCAATCCAAAAACAAGAAACAACACATGAACAGAACTCCAACGTGCAAGTGAAATTTAACAACGACTCCGTAACACTGCACAGTTGGAATATATACACACAGATCAAGAACTAACAAGGAACAGCTGGGTACAATGATTACAGGGAACAGCTGGGCGGTGAAGACCCCTCGGGCGGCCATGGCAGAGGCTCTGGAAAAGACAAAGGTACTGGCTCCGGTTCTGGAACAGCCACTGGCACTGGCTCCGTCTCAGGAACAGACACTGGTTCTGGCTCTGGCTCTGGAACAGGATCTGGCTCTCGAACAGCCACTAGCTCCTGCTCTGGAACAGGCACTGGCTCTGGAACCAGGGACACAAAAGTTGCTTGATATTCCCCCGCTGCGAGAATGGGTCTCTCCTGATTTGTCAGGAACAGGAACGGACACTGGCTCCGGCTCTGGAACAGCGAGCATAGGCACGTCCAGGATCCAAATCAGAAATAGTCGATCCGTGGCCGTGCTCTCGGAGCCATCCGTGGCTGAGCAGACGTGACTTGAAGAGTCTCTGGCTGAGCAGACGTAACGTGAACAGTCTCTGGCAGGACAGACGGGACATGAACAGTCTCTGGCTGACCAGATGTGACGTGAACCATCTCTCGACCACCTCCTCCACTGCGACCTTCACGGGTCCTGCGAAACTTGACCAATCGGGTCCCCTTAAAAAAACTCTCTTCTCTCCAGCTCGTTGGCTGGGAAAGAGATGTTATGAAACATCTGGATTCAGTGTGACGGAGTCTTTCTGTCACGTAACACACACAGGACGACAGAAAATCCAATTTGTATTAGTTTTTAATTAGGGGCAATCCAAAATCATAGTCAGCCAGGAAAGGGTCAAAATCATACAAAGCAGTCCAAAAACAAGAAACAAAGCATGAGCAGAACTCCAACGTACAAGTGACATTTAACAACGACTTCGTAACACATACTGACACAAACAGGGAATATATACACACAGATCTAACAAAGAATTAACAAGGAATAACTGGGTACAATGATTACTGGGAACAGCTGAATGCAATGAACAGTTTTTGGTAAAGACAAGGATTGTGGGGAATGCAGTTCATGAAAGGATGACACTGTGGGGAAGAGGACCTCTAGTGGATACCCGGGAAACGCAAACCCGACACTGTGACAGTTATGAAGCGATGAAAATATTTTTATTGCGAACCCCCCTAAATCTGTGTTAGTGAGCACTTCTCCTTTGCCGAGATAATCCATCCACCTCACAGCTATGGCATATCAAGATGCTAGTTAGACAATATGCTTATTGCACAGGTGTGCCTTAGGCTGGCCATAAAAGGCTACTCTAATATGTGCACAAGGCCACAGATGTCGCAAGTTTTGAGGGAGCGTACAATTGGCATGCTGACTGCAGGAATGTTCACCAGAGCTGTTGCCCATGAAATGAATGTTCATTTCTCGACCATGCCACCTCCAAGGCGTTTCAGAGAATTTGCCAGCAGCCTACATCCAACCGGCCTCATAACTGCAGACATGTGTAACCACACCAGCCCAGGACCTCCACAACCAGCATCTTCACCTGAAAGATCGTCTGAGACCAGCCCCCCGTCAGCTGCTGACAATTTCTGCACAAACTGTCAGACACAGTCTCAGGGAAGCTGATCTGTATGCTCGTCATCCTCATCGGGGTCTCGACCTGACTGCAGTTTTTCGTTGTAACCGACTTGAGTGGGCAAATGCTCACATTCAATAGTGTCTGACACTTTGGAGAGGTGTTCTCTTCCCAGATGAATCCCGGTTTTCACTGTACAAGACAGAGGGCAAGCAGTATGGTATTTTTATGCTTTAGGAGAGTGAAAAAGTTACATAAATTTATTGGAAATTGCTTAAATCTGAACATATAATTTTTCTAACTTTTCTGTCGAAAGAAGATACATCAGGCAAATGCCTCATAGGCTATCATTCCTTCTCTGTTATTGTTTGACTTCTGAATCTCCATGGTAATTCAACCAAGATGTTTTAGATTTTTTCAATAGGAAAGTCAATAGGTGAAGACTTTTATGTCTCCTTTGTGTTTGAAATCCCCCACAAATCATTTTGGTTCCACAAAACAGCAATGAACAGACTTCTCTGAGCTTGCCAGAGGATAAAAGTATAAGCGAGATCAAAAACCTTATAGCAAGGATTGATCTTCGTGTGTATACCGCATGGGGGCTTTCTTTTTTGTTATTGACTTTTTATTTATTTTATCATCCCTGTAGCGTGTTTTACGCAGAGGCTCACTTTTAAGAGAACTAGCCCTTTTCACATTCTTTACAAATTCTTTATAAAAACGACTGGCAAAGCAATATAAAATCAATTTCAGCCCTTAATGCTGTAACATTGCCATCATGTCTATAACGGACACTCTTACATGACATTTCTTCATTGTAGTAATGAGCAGGAAAAGCACTAATGGATGCAGTGTTCAGTGAATGTTGGTGACCCGAGGCTGTTTGCAAGTGCGCCTTCAATTTTAACACCCAGCATTGGCCTAATAGAATGCTGTATCTGTCAGGGACATCATGTTAATCCAAAAATGTTTTGTCTTATTTCATTTCTCCGTCATATTCATTTTTTTTTTGCAATGTCCTGTTTCAAGTTTTTAACTACCAACTTTCTAATGCAACACCATGTCTACTCAGTATATTTTTTTGAAAAAGGACCACATCAAATGCTTTCATAACTGTGCCAACTCTCCCCATGCACTTGACAAGATAATTAGGTGGTGGCATATGAAGGTATCGAATGCACAAGGTTTACAAGTACAGGCTCATGGAGAATGAGAGCCAAAAATAATAGTGTTTGCCATGCTGAAATGTGATAGAGCACAAAAATGCAATGAGTAAGAACGCACAAGAAAACATTCCTGGCTTTATCTCAGATTCAGTATGTTTCATAAACATACTGCCTGATGGTCTTTATCTTATTAATGAACACCTGATGGTTTGGATTTCTAGTGGCCTTTTACAAATAAATGTTGTACAATCATTTCAGAAGAATCTGAGAGATTTTCTGACGCACTCTACTTCTTAAGCCGAGGAAATACTCCTGAGTCAACCACTTTTGTGAACACAAGAAATCAAAATGAGGAACCTCCTGCCCACTTACGCCCGTTTCACACATACTATGTGTAGTGCTTTCACGTATGCTGTTTTTGTGGTGCGTAACTGATCCATGCTGTACCACAAACACATTTGTATTTCAAATCCAGAAGTTATCGTCACCAGTGCGATTCTCAAATTCACAAAACTCTTCAGACACTTAAACATAATTTAAACAACGTATTAATGCATTAGTTTGTATAAATAATATTAAGTTGCTCAAGCAAGTGGCAACATTTAACCACGTACTTATATTAAAATCTCAAACATTTTAAATTAAAACTTAAAATTGACAAAAAACAGCAGACTCGTGCCTTTTCTTTCGCATAATTTAAATCGTCATACAATAAATTTAGCATGTCACAAATAACTTGTTTTTCCACCTCCACAACTGAGACGAGTGTCGTTCTTTATGTCGCCTTGTTGAAGTAAATTGTAGTTTTCCTTGCTTTGCCATGCAGTCTCATCCTAGGACGTCATACAGGTGACGCTTTTGACATTGTGTCTAAATCCGACACACATGACACCCTTTAGTGTCAACATAACACGCTTCGGTTATGGGTAGGTTTAGGTCTGGGGTAGTGTTAGTGTTAGACCCACTGATCTATATAATGACATCCTAGATCAGTGGTTTGACCACTAGGAGGAGGTGCCTTCTGGCGCCTTTATATATCTGCATCTCATATTGATGCTAAAGGGTGTCAAAAGCGTCACCTAAATGATGCCTTGGGGATGAGGCTGGGCTGAGTAAAAAGATGACTGTGAAAAATATAGTATTTAATTAAATGCATTTATGGTGAGATTACTTCTTTTAGTTTAAATAAATGTATTTATGATAAAATTACTACAATAAAATGTCAATTTGTGCTCATTTTGACCACAAACTATGCACTGTGACTTTAATTTAGCACGTGCAGCACAGCAAAAATGGACTCAGAGTGTAGTAGCCTTAATGAATGCTGCACTGCTGTATACGCACCCTACACACCAGGGTCTCATTTATAACCATTGCATACGCACAAAACAGGCCTCCTACGCATAAAATGTTTTTTTTTTTAAAACAAACTTGATGGGAAAATTTGCTCATCAGCAAGCAAACTCGGACCGATGCCAAAATCTTTTTAGGCAAGTCGTGCCACTCGGCCGCCATCTTGGCAACGCCTCCGGACAGCTATTTCAGACTAACGAGACCAGGCTCCTATCTAAATGAATGGGCAGAGAGTCAGAACTGCACTTTCACTGGTCATCGGGACATAAAAACTGCATGTATAGAAACAGCAGTAAAATACGAAAAAAAATTGCTGAAAAAGTTTGATGACTTTGCCCCAAAATAAGGTTTAAAACGCCTTTTCCCCCACAGGTTGCCACCTACGTCACTCCAAATAGAACACCACCATACGACCAATCTCATCTGGCATGGCTGCCCAAACTGCCCATTTCAACGAGAGAGAGAGAGACAGAGATACCTGGAGAAAATTTCAATTTTAGGCTCCGATCCTTATTTGTTCTGCCCAGTTTTATTTTATACATTATTATCTGCCCCAGACTTTCCCCAATTTGCCTTCCATGAAGAGTTTAGTTTCAAATTGCGATAAACGCCTTTTTTAAATTGAGTTACTTCAAAAATCTGTTTTGCATCTGGTCGGAATTGACAAGTCAATGTTTAATTTGACGTAAAATGCGATATACGCCATGATAGTATGTAATGTTTTATCCCTTTCTTTCCAAAGTATAGAAAAAGGAAATGTGCAGTGTTTAATTTGTCATGTAAAACTAGATGTAGGCTACCGCCCTGGTATATCAGGTTTTGTGCAGTGAGCTCTAAAATTTATGCTGGACTGGGAGTTTCTCACCACAGAAAAAAGGCCCCATTTATTGTAAAATTTGATATGCAGCAGTTACCGTTTTTATGGCAAAACAAACAAGTAAAGTGTAAAATTCCCCTCTGCACTCAAGAGGTTAAAAAACAGTATTATATTAATGAAAGTTTTGCTAAACGTCAAATACTCGTCTTTGGATTTCTTAATTTTAAATTTCCTTTCCCAAACAACCCCTTAGAGGACAAGCTGTCTGAAGAATGGATGTATGGAAATTTCTAAGAACCTTGCTGTTACGAATGAGTTTCTGTTCATGCCGGTCTATGTTCAGACATGCTTAAACCATCTCATCATGTCAGTAGTTTCTCTCTCCTCATGCTTGATCACATGGAATTGCCCCAGGTGTGTTTTTTCTCTAAGAGGAAGGGAAGATTTCTTGAACATCCTTTCGGCTTAAAAACAGTAATGAGTACATATAGTACATGCAACATGCAACTGCAATCGCTCGGACTGGGCAAATGTATATTGTCTATTCATGTGTGAACTGATTTTTTTCTACTGTTATTGTAAAGTGTCCTTGAGCTTGGGAAAGGTGCTATTTAAAGAAAACGTATAGTTCAACCCACTCATTGATTTAATCTTGTTCTTTTTGCTTTGAGTTGGAAAACAATACAACGCTGACCTGTTGCTTCAGGTATGGTCTCTTCTCTGAAAACATCCCTTTTCCAAGAACACTTCATTCCATTCCATATCTGTCAGCACAGAACTTTGGATGAGTCTTTAGAACTTGGATGAGTTTCAGGTGGTAATATAATTTATGCAATCACTATTATACAGTGAGATAATCTCATATTTTCATTTTAAAATCTCTCAAAGTTGTATTCACAAAATTGTGATTTCACTTAATGTTGTTGGATTAAGGAGAAGGAAAGGATAATATTATGGATAGATGTGGTGCAGATCCATCCATGGACAGTTCACACAAACTCATCACTACATATCCAAGCATGCTGTTAATGGAAAAAAAAAAAAAGATTTTCCATTGGTGTGCCAAAATAAATTAGAAAATAGGGTAAAAAAAAAGTATGTGACAGAAAATCTGAGGTATCTGAAAATCTGAGTATTTGAAAATCAAATCTGAAGATCAGAACTAACACTAACTAATAATGTGTAATAATAATAATAATAATAATAATAATATATAACATATAATAATATATGAATTATTTAAATGTGGACATATTGTGTGACAATTCCAGTTTGGGTTTAATAACAAAGAATGACCATGGAAGAGAGTAAGTGCAGAGGTGTGTATTCAACAGCTCAGACATAATGACGAACAAGCAGGAAAACTGGTGATTGAAAGTAGTATTTAACCGTTGTGAATTATCTGAGACAGGGATAATTTGAGCTGACTCTATAAAATCTCTAGCTCCTCATAGTTTTAAATATATTGTAATCTAGCATTGTTTGCTTTTAAATAAGACAATAAAATATAATTGTAATGAACAAGGGGCGAGGTAATGAGAGCACCAGTGTTTGGGAAGCTTTAAAATTGTAGGCTAGTTTGCCAATATACAAATGTAATGTAAATGCAGGCCGTAAACAATAGCCGTTTTTTAAATAAATTAATATTTAAGTTAGAAAAAGTTCCTAAATAGCTTGGCGGCAGTATTTTGCAAAACTAGACCTAAAAAACAGTGTTGCCAAACTGCAGCTTCAGAAACAAACCCAACATTATTGTCATCATTTTTATTGTCATGCTTGGTAGGAACCATCCTATAGATAAATCCACAACCACAAATAGCATGAACATACTGTACGTAAACAAGATTGGACAAAGAACTGAACAAAACCGAGTATATAAAGGGTAATGGTACAGCTGAACAGAATGATATTCTCCAATAAAGACAGTGCTAAAATCGCCAAAGATATGGATTTTCTTAAATTTAAGGCACAGCAAAGACCTGTAGACTGTGGCTATGGCAGTAGGGAGACAGAGACACTCAAAACGAGACATTCAAATGAAATTAAACTTAGGAACGGCCACGAGACTTACTGTTGATTACGCAACACCTCCACCTCTGCCAGAGGTTTGCGGAAGATCAACTAACCACCGTACCATAACTAACCGTAAGATCATCAAAGAAGATCATCAGACTGTTTGTTTCAGTTTGGCACACAAGATCAAGTTTTTCTTCTGGAATAATGTCAGATAAAATAACTGCCTTAATGTTAAAGGGATACTCCACTTTTTTTGGAAATAGGCTCTTTTTACCACTCCCCCAGAGTTAAACAGTTGAGTTTACCGTTTTCGAATCAATTCAGCCGATTTTCTGATATTTAGAAGAATATCAGTAACCAGACAGTTTGTGGTCTCATTGACTTCCATAGTATATATGAAGAGTTCAGATGCAAAAGCCTCTAAATGCCATTTGAAATTTTCTTCTAAAATGACCATTTTTATCAAG
>JAOTRC010000034.1:21202299-21212988 GCA_027497675.1 Cyprinella lutrensis
AACTAATATTCACTGGATGGTCATATACCTTTTCACCGCTAGATGGGGGTAAAAATCACACAGTGTAGCTTTAAATATACATGCAAGCTGTTGTGAAATGGTCACATTGCCAGGCATATTACATATTAAAATGTCAATAGTAAATTTTTTCCAATGTCTATGTCATCCTTAAAGGGTTAGTTCACCCAAAAATGAAAATTAATTAATCATTAATTACTCACCCCCATGCTGTACCAACCCTGTAAGACCTTGTCGCGCACGCGTCAAGGAAATCTCTTGGACTCTCGTCTCAGGCCTACAAGGAAGAAAATGAATAGTCGAATAAAGTCGTTACTTTTGTTTTGTTTTTTCGCACAAAAAGAATTCTCGTCGCTTGATAAACTTATAGTTGAGCCACTGTAGTCACATGGAACATTTAAACATTTTCTTCGATGACTTTCTGGGCCGTCAAGTTTAAATTCTTTAGGAGCCTATGTAGCAGTGATCCACCTCTCAAATTTAATCTATACTAGAATGAAACAATGCCTGCCAGTTTATTTCAAAGCTTCATTAAAGTGGTAATTGTGTATAAATATCAAATATGTTCTTTGTCATCAGTCTGAATTATCACCACATTTATTATCAGACACGGACATCCTGAGGCAGGTGTAATCAAATGGCACAGCAGGATAGGCCACAAGGGCGTGAGTTTGGCACAGAGAAGTGAACAGACAGCCTTAAGGCTTGTCACTAGCAGACAGGCATCAGATCAACACGTTAGCAGGGGCAGAGCACTTGACAGTGGAGTGCTGTGTGTTTGAGTGCTGGGGACCTGGGGTTGTGTAGGGGCGACTCGACCGTGACCACACACATTGGCCCTGAAAAGTGAGATAACAATAGCATGTGTAAGCATGTTTGTGTGTGTGTGTGAGCGAGAGTTAAAATATGATTCCAGGCTATAGACAGAATGTCTCTGTGTGTTAAAATATCATTTAAAATGTTTCAAAATAACGTTTGGAAACTGGTTCTAAAAAACATATAAGTTCCCATTCTCAGCCGGTTGTTCAGCTGATGAAACATCTTTCCAAAAGACATTCAGTAGACATTAACCTTTATAAAACCATTTTGAAAGGTGAGTTGTGAAAAGTGCATGTAATCTAGGACCTGTACAGCACATGCCATTATAAAGACTGTCTATCTTCACAGCCTCATTTTCATTCTAGTATTAATTTTATACCCTGACTTAAGTGTATAGTCAGTGTTTCATGGCGTGCTTCTTAATACTAAGGTTGCACATCTGGGCTGCCACATCATCAAGCTTTGTCGAAGGACGTCTCAATTTGAGGGATTTTTTTTTTTTTGAAGACAGCCTTTTTTACATACTTCATTCAGCTTGTTTTGAAGGTTGCATCATTCAGTCTCCCACAATCCTTTGCACACATTTCAATTCGCGAAATGTCACTAATAATGCAATACAAAAAATATATATTTTGGAGATGAAGTCATGTTTTGTTTTTTGTTTTTGGTGAATTAATCATATGCTAAACCCAACACAGTCTCATGAAAGTGCGTATCTATACCACAATTGTCATTTCTCGTGGCATTTATACTCGGAAAATGGTTTTAGACTCATTGTAGTGTTTAATGCTGAGCAGGACTCAGCCTACAAGCCTCCTAACGACTGGACTAGGGAGGATGAGAAAAACCCATCTACTAATATTTGGTGATGCCACGAAACCACTCAATATACCTACTAATTGTCCAATGTAATCCAATTACTAAACCAACGAGCCGACTATTTTCAGTGAGCCAGAAATGTGCAGCGGGACATAATATTCAGATTCCTGAACAATTACTCTTGTGTCAATCGAAAACATGCAGCTCAACTAGTCTGATTTCCAAAGGAATCATGCGAATAAGTTGGTTCTTTAGTGAATCAAACTGCTGATAACAATTGCATACCCAGCAAGCAATAGTCACCGCCAAGGTTAACTATAGGCCTGGCTATGAGTGACCTATAGTAACCCTCCAGTTTGGACGGCTATTAAACGTCTTTTAAGCGCAAAATTGCCTGCTGGACAAATATACAAATCACGTTTTTTGAAAAAAAAAATATGGTTGGTTTCAACTTAAAAAATGAAGTAACCTGGTTGCCTTAAAATTTTAAGTTCATTGAAATGGAAAAATTAAGTAAATACAATGAAGGAGATGGGTTTAGTCATCAGAAACTCAAAATATTATGTTATCTGAACTACATGAATTATCTAAGTTGATTTGACAAAAGAAAAAATGTTGTGATTACAAATCATGCAAATATTTTTTATAGCGTATTTTATAAACATTACTGAATGAAATACAGTGTGTTACCACATTGTTTGTTTAATATTGTTAAGGTTAATTGTTGGATTGAATTTGACACCTCTATAAATATGATACCGTAAAAAGTCAATTAAATATCTCTGTAAACACACCTTTTGCGAGAGTCATTTTAAATATACTTCTTATTGAAATTGGCAAAAATGCTTACGAAATAATCATTCATGCAAATGCAGCTTTTGCGAATAAGTTCTGCCGGGAAGACTCAATCATTACGTCACCGTTTACCTTCTCTTTATCCAATCGTGCTCTAAATACTCGTAGTATAAAAGGTCAAAACTTCTATTCACCTTCATCCTTCCCTCCACCACCAAGATATCCCTTCTCAACCCTCTTTGACACTAACACCAGGATGGTCCCGTCCCACAAGGGGGGGGTCGGCTGCGCCAGGATATGCAGATTCCGTACCCTCGGATGGGGCCTACGCCAAAGAACTTTATGCTTGCTGAGCTGTTAATAAATGTTTACTGGTAACTGCATTATTCTCCAGAGTCTTTCTGGTAGAACTATTAAGAAAACAGAATCAAGGGGAATTTGAACCACATTTGGAATCAATAAATTCCTTATTATTCCCATATCTTTTCACAATTTCAGTTCAAACGACAAATGCAAAGTATGTTCTCAGGCTTGAATGCAGCAATCCACCCTTTTGAACTTAATGTTTTAGTTAGATATTTAGTTAGATAGTCACTTCATGATTATGTCAACTAATAATGTTTGCAGAGCAGCAAGGCCTTTCCAGGGAGTTCCTGGTATGTTTTTCACAGAGTGGTGAGACCTGGTTTCATGTGTCAAGTTTTAAAGTCAATATATTTTGATCGGTATCACATGGGGAACAGGTGACTTCATGGTTACATGTAGTCATCCATAACAGACTTCAATGACAAGTAAAATGTCTGAATTTGTCCAAAAAGCAGCGGCGGTATTTGTTGAATCAGGAACAGGACTTTGACATTGCAGTGTAAGCAATATTTTCCTGTCTCAAAATTGGGAGTTTGTGAGTCTTATCAGTTTGCTTGTGCAAACATGCACTCATTGGCTAAAAATAACAGAACGCTGTAGAGATATTGCCTCAAAGGATGTAGATTTGGCCAATGTTGTAACATTAAAAAATTAAAAAACAACGACAGCCCAAGTGAACTGGCTGCAGGCCACAACAAAGACATATCAATTACATCATTTATATTACCATGAGCAAACATGGGAGTACTGGGGGTTATTTTCTTCTAAATGTGTGTGTGTATGTGTGCTCCAGCTGTGCTGTCACTCATGGAAACCCACTACACTCATTACACACACTCGCTTTTGCCCTCTGAGAGGATCTAAATTTGCTGTGCTAAACAGAAATCGAACCTACTATAGTCATAATTACATGTAAACTAAAACATAAACCTGACCCCAATCCTCTCTCCCTGCTTTTCCATCCAAAACACAACTTAAATGATGTCAGCATTGATACACATGAAGTCAGATTTAAATTTGAGGTGCTCTCTATTCCCGACATCACTGTCACAAGATCCTAGAGGCCGTGGCATCGGCATGCCCTGTAAATAGAACGCATCCAGTATACAGGGAATTCTCCTCTTGACTGGGTTTATAGGAGACTGGGTCGATGGACCGTGTGGCCTCCAGATGGGCACTCAGGCCTGGACGGCGTGATCAGAGGTGAACAAAAGCAGAAATCTAAATGGAGCAGAAAGACAAACACGGCAGTCTGTTCATTTAGTCTTTCCAGACAGTTAATGAGGATGGACACTAAATGAAAGTGGTCAAATAAAGTTCAAATGTCACAATTTAACCCTTAAAATGTGTAGGAGGCTTTAAACTTTTGTCATCAGTATTCTCTGGCATATGCTGTTTGCACTAAGCAGTAGATTCATCGAATTAAAGTTTCTTTTTTAAAAACCTTATTTTTTGCGATAATCCAAAAGCCAATGGAAAAATCCTATTGGGTTTTGTCATGGGAACCAGGGGTGATGCTAACTTGGGTTGGACTACTTTGACCCTCAAATTCCAGAGTAAGACTCTCGCCTGTGAGGAAGATTTGGAAATAAACGTACAATGCTAATCTTGATCGGACATGATATGATGGTGTCAGGGTAACCTCAGCTGTATTTTGTCCCTGTTTCCATGGCAACCCCAAAGTGCTGCTTGGAGGTGTGACGCTGTTCGAAGTGTGGCATGTGCCAAAGCCTACTGCTTATCTCTCGTTTGCTAAGTTTCTATTCATAGTGCTCAATGGTGAGCCATGCTGAGGATGGGCATGTGGTGGGTACAGTTGGGCTACGCAGCCCATCCCAGATCAGACCGTACCATGCTGATTTTAGAGAAACGCAGGGTAGAATGCGAGGGGGGTTGGCAGAGCGCAGGTGTGTGGATGGTCTGCCTGCAAAACCTCAGTTCTCAGTAGTACCGTTCAAGTCTAAGTAACACCTGCTATCTAACAGTGATGGGCTTTAGCGACACAGTTTTCCCCACATAAACATTTGCACGATCATTTTGGAATAAGAATATTAATTTTGGGCATGAAAAAATATATCAGTCTTCTAAAATTCATGTTTAATATGTGTTCTTGAAAGTTACTAGCAATTTCAGAATGAAAATCGTTTCGATGGAAATCACCATTATTTTTCAGTGCCCTGATTTTGTATTATTGTTGTCAGAAATAATACAATAAATGTGTATTATTTTTAATATGATTAATATTTTTTTTTAAATTTATATTATGTATAGCTACCATGAAGTGTAGAAAATGTAATTATTCATACAATTATTTATTAGCTGTCATATCCTGCATTTATGGCTCAGTGATCTCGACTCTGTCTGCGACTGGAACCAAACGTCAGTGAGGAGAGCTCTACTAGAACTGTCACTGGATATGTGTTTTTTTTAGCAGAGTGGTTGGGCCTGGGGACAGAATCTATGTAAATAACAGCTTTTGTGGGTGATTGTTCAAGCTCAATTGGCACCTCTGTAACGGGCTTTTGTAAAGTGGATCAGTGAAGAGAATGGCACGGCTCTATGCCACAGAAAACAAGCCATTGTGGGCTCTGCCTGTTCAGTGCCAGGGACAGAGAGAGTTGCTGAGAGAAATTGATCTGGCCGGGCTTAACCCCTAGTCTTTCATGTGTCTATGGCTTTGACCAGAATTGGCTTTGTTAAAATCAGCCTACGCAAGGTCTTTCCGACCCGATGATCAGCACTTTACCCCCCTGGGAGAAGGGAGAGAGGCAGTGGACTGCACTGAAGCCACCTTTATTCCCTATTGTGCCCATGCACTGGTACATCAATAGTGATGGGTAGAAGCCTGAGGAAAAAACAAAACAAAACAACAACAACAACAACAAAAAAACTGCTGGGAAAGACACTTTGGAATAAAAACCCTGGGGGAATCAACAACAGCTTGTTGTTATAGGCTGCCTATACACATAACACCCTATACAAACTATTTATTTTACTAGTTTAATGAGTAGATTGAACAGTGTTTCCATTTTATGAGATATTGATTTAGAAAGCACTAAAAGTGCCATTTGATTTGTGGAACACTTGAGTTGGAGCAATACTTAATTATTTCTAGATAATAAGATGAAGACAGATTTTTCAAATGCTCCGGGACACTTCATTTTTTAAGTGAGAGAGACAAGTCTGGACACATCCTACTGGCCTACTTCAGACTGCACTTTGTGGAACACAGTATGAGGGAGCTTTTTTCTAGGAACAGATCCCAGGATGTCTGAAAACCCTAATGAAATAGCCAATTGCCACAAGGTTAAATAAACTGGGTCATTTAGTTTGGACAGCCACTGGTATTTTAAATAACCCCACCTGAAAATACCTCCTGATCTATATACGTTTGTCCTCACTCAAACTATGCTCTAAAAAACAATGGTTCCAACAGGGGGTTTTCACAGCGATGCCATTGAAGAACCTTTTTTTGGTTCCCTAAAGAAAGAAACATAATAAAAATGTTTCACAAAAAAAAAAAACCTTTTTGTGGAATGGAAGGGTTCCATGGACGTCGATGTTTCTTCTTGATACCATTGTAAGAGCCTCTATTTTTAAAAGTGTTTAGTGGGTGAAAATATCCTTAACTGATTACCAAACTTTTCATAAATATATTGTTTAATGCTGCATGCCATCGAAAATATAAAGCTAAAATATAAAGAGACATAACAGATTCTTCTGTACATCAAAAATACTTGGATTATCAAAAACATTGTGGTACAAATAAAAAATTGTAACAAAGACCTGTTTTACAAATTGGGGTTAGAAACATTACATGGATAGTTTGTCATCATTTACTCACCCTCATTTTGTTCCTTTATATCTTTCTATCTTCTGTGGGGCATACAATAAGATATTCATAGAAGTCAATGGAAATTAAATCGGGTTGATCACCAATGGAATTCTTCTGAATATCTTATTTTGTGTGCAGAAGAAATAAAGTCATACAGATCTGAAAAGACTTGAGGGTAAATTTGATGATGGTGGAATTTACATTTTTGGGTGAACTGTCCCTTTAAGGGAAGTTCATCTCCATTGCAAATGGCATACTGTCCCGACTGATAATACACGAATATTACTGTTGAATAGCCTGATATGTTTCTGCCAAAATGTTCATCTGTCATTCGGGCTCAGCAAAAGTGTGTGACATAATTGTTATATAGAAAACTCTTAAGTAAAGGATGTTACTTAAGAAGAAGAAGAAGGAATATCAGGTCACTTCTCAGAAAGTTCTAAGATCAATGAACAGTAAACAGCATCACCTAATGATTGTCATTCGTTATAGAACAGTGTACTGTTTTGCAAACAGAAGGGAAAATATTGCTTTGTCAGTGCCACAGCTTGGAAAGTTTGAAAACAATATTGGGACAATATTAATATTAGCATGATTAGTAGTATTATTTTATTTTAACATTTTAAAGCATCTTTAAGTACAGATTAAGGAATTATGGCTTTATATTTTTGATGGGAATACTTTGTATTTCCCAATTTTAATTTTAGGGTCACCTTTTTATTTCATATATTCCACAGCTTAACATTTTGTATTGATAGTGTTTATTCAAATTCATTGCTTAAGAATGGATCAGTCGTAGGCTCATGTGAGAGTCAAATTTCATGAGTTAGCTGAAAGTTGCTGTAATGTTCTAGAATAACAAACCCTGAATGTGCCCCAGGTGTGTTTGTAATGAGATGGAGCAGCATGCATGTCACTGTAGGCCATGTGAAGCGTCCTGACATGCAGGTCCAGCAGAGCCATCCGCAAAGATGTGAACCTGCGCCACAGTTTAACATGCTTTATGCTCAGTCCTCACCCTGCGGGGCACTAGTTTCATAAAATGCAATTTTTTTGAAGATAAGGTGGAAAAAGTATTGCTCATACATATCCCTGTCAGTTCGCACAAAAGCTGGTATTTTCTGTAAAAATCTGATTTATTGCACAATGATTTCTATAACATTGGCATCTCCTAATGGAAGCATTGTGACTCAGCAGAATAAAATTGGGAAGTGTGGCAATCCATTGTAATACTTTCTGTGAATGACATAAAGTTAAACCATCAATATTCAAGACGAAACCCGCCACTAAAATTAAATAAATGAGTTCGAGTGAAATATAATCCTTTGCAATGTTTGGTTTATCCTCTTTTCATATGTTGATCATAACACTTATATTTATATTCTAAATATTGACATTCCTTTTATTTATTTTGTTCTTGTACTGAAAACATTTACCATGCATTCCTTGAGAGGAAGTCACTGATTATATAAAAATAGATTCATTGACAGTAATGTTTACCTTAAATTATTAATAGCATTTACTTAACCACAATAATGTGAACCCAAATTAGCTAAATATAGGAATTGACATCTATATTTAGCACATGTCCCATTCCATCACTTGCACAATTTCAGTGGCGACACGCGCCGTAGAGTGTCCACGCGCTGTAGCGCGAGCTTAAGCAGAAGCTCTCGCGCTCCACTTTATGAATGGATGGGAGTGGCGCTGTAGTGTCAGTGTCAGTGTCGTCACGCTGTTAATATGCCCTGGCGTTCGTTTGTGGACTCAACAGAACATCAAGTGGACAGCATATGACAGCAGCCAGAGCGAGACATTAGGGGCAATAGGGGCAAAAGGCGACTGGAGGCGGTACGGTGAGCGCGCGACTGTGACAGAGGGGCAGTGCACATGTTACAGGGTGGGAGGATGGGATGGGACAGGGTAGACAAAGGAATAGCATGCACGTAGTTTAATTGGCCGCTCGTAGACTAGGCTACTTGGACACGTTTACGGACTAAACAATTAAAAGTTTCATTGTTTGTTATCACGCTGATGGCGTCTCTCACGATTCACTTCGACTTTGATTCGCGGGATTCATTTTTACCCCAAAACCAACTAGTGCTGCTCTATTTCGTCATTCTTTGTGTTTCTGTGTGTGTTTATGGTATACTTTGGTATGACTGGATAACCCGCAGTACATTCCTACAGAGTTGCGGCAAAGTAGAGACATAATTGTACGAATCTCTCTTCAAAGGCGTGACAGAATCAAAAGGGCGAGACAGAAAAAACTCGCATCAGCACCACGCGAGCACACTTCGCCTGGTCTGTCTGGGAGAGACTCCGAACCGAAGAACCTTCGTTACAGGATCTCTGAACTGTTGGTCTGCATTTACTGTCCCTCCCAAGAGTTTTTGGGCTGTTCCAGCTCAATGACTAACTCCCTTTTCTTTTATCTTGGAAGAAGGACACACAACTGTATGGTTTAGTAGACTACAAGGCAGTGAGCACTCTACTGACGCGCGTACCCGAAAGATTCACGAGGCGAATTCACATTAAAGGTAAGTAAGGGTTTATTTTTTATTTTTTGTTACAGGCACAAAACTTTTTAGTTCGAAATGACATTCAGCCTAGTGTTTTGTCGCCTATTGCTTACTGTTTAATGTGATCCAGTTTTTTTTAGCCCATATGTGCATTAGTTTGCAGAAAAGAGATTTTTAAAATGTAATTTCATCTTGTCGTGATTGATGTCTATATGAAGATGACAGGACTCACTCTAGTTCACTTTGAAACATTTTTTAATTGATAAAACAACTTTAATTGTTGCCTTAAATTTTCAAATTAAATTCAAAGTGGTGCCAACAAGTGGCAACCTGCAGTGTTCATAGCACTTTTTCAACCTCATGAAATTAATCAGTCATAAAGAAAATGGAGTTAAATTCTGAAAACAGAATTGTTTTATTGATAAATGATGATCGGAAGCAAATAAGCTGTAAACATAACAATGAAATCCCTTAAAAGCATGACCATAAGTGTAAACATTTGTGAAACAAATGTTACATTTCAACGATTTCTTTGCCAGTTTACTGTCCGCAATGAGGATTGTTCATCTGACTGTTGTCATATCAGGGCTATCTAGACCATTTTCCCTAGGCGGGTCCATAATATTCAAGGGGGTCAGTGGGTCATGACTCATGACATAATGACAGCCCAACTATCAAATTTTAATTTTCTAACAATCTTTTAAACATAAAGTAATTAATGTTTTAAAAATGGGTTAGATAAGAGCCCATCAGCCATTGGCAGTGTAAAGGCTGAAAACTCCTCAGCTTGAGGAACACGTAATGAACGTTTACAATTACAGAAATCTCAGTCCTTCTCTTCCCAATGGATGTACGTGGCACTTTGTCTCGAATTTATATTGCTTCCACATTTCTCCACATATATTTTTAAGATTTCACACAGCTGAGTAAACACTGACTGTCCGGTCATAATCCACACCGCATCCTCACTGCTGTATTAACAATGAACACATGATATTAACTAATAATATTTTATTAGTTATTCGATATTTATTGAGGGAAACACTCATTAACTATATTTACATTTCAAAAGATATAAGACCAGTTACAGAGGGAAATTCTAGGTCATTGCGCTTTGATTTGTCAATGAATAACTTGTTATGCTACGATGCGTATCAAAGACTACAGTAATGTAAATAAGCTGTTTTAAGTTAATACATTAAAATGTTTAAGCTCAGATCCATATCTGTAGGTTTGAGGCTGATCATGTTTTTTGGACAATACAAACTTGACACACATTGGAAACAGTAACTACATGATTACTGGCAGTTGAAGACAGTTAAGGGGACAGTTACATATTTTTCCAACAGTTTGTTGTCTGTCATGGAACTAAAACCATTGTTTTTTGGGTGTGGCAGATTGTGGAATATGTTACCGCCCGATTGTGGAATATGTTACCACTCTTTCTTTCTTTCTTTCTTTCTTTCTTTCTTTCTTTCTTTCTTTCTTTCTTTCTTTCTTTCTTTCTTTCTTTCT
>JAOTRC010000034.1:21231425-21246460 GCA_027497675.1 Cyprinella lutrensis
GAAACTGTCTGGTTACTGATATTCTTCTAAATATCAGAAAATCGGCTGAATGGATTCGAAAACAATAAAACTCAACTGTTTAACTCTGGGGGAGTTGTAAAATAAGCCTATTTTCAAAAAAAGTGGAGTATCCCTTTCATTTCTTTTTGACTGAAGAAAGAAAGACAGACATGGATATCTTGGATGACATAGGGGTGAATAAATTATCTGCAAAAGTTTTTTTTTAAAGTGATCTACTCCTTTAATGCCAAGTGAGAGTACATCCAAGTTTGTTTGATAGAGAATGTGAAAGACTGTTTTTAATGTGCATTTGTGCATACTCATGACCTGGGGTCCACATCCAAAATCCACAATAACAAACATAGCTCAACTCTGCAGGAGACACTTCATAATGTTTCCCAGACTCACCCTTCATCCACCCAGCCTAATTGATGTTTCTGCCCTCCATTTCCTTTGCTTTGCACTGTCATAATGTCGGTATAAGAAGCCTGACTATAAATTACAAGCTAAGACACTTTCACTAACCTCACCTCATTATACATCATTCCATGTAAACCCTTTCATAGACAAATCCCACAATGCCCACATGTTCATATAGCTGCACATCTCTCAGTCTCTCACTCTCATTCTGGGTACTCCAGAGGGGCCATGGGGCATCACTTTCTCAGGGCCCACTGCGGCACTGGCACTGGCATGCCTGCTAGAGTCCAGCTGGGTCTGAGATGGATGGCAGAAAAGGCTGTATTGACTGAAGTGTGGGAACAGGGGCTGTATGTGCTTTACTAAAATCTGTGACTGACATCACTGGCAGGCTTTGTGCAATGACATCATGGTCAAACCCCATCCGCAGTCTAGATGTTTGAGAAAAGAGTTTTTTGAGTGCTCATTGTTTCTAAATTGAAATACTATAACAACGGGAACACCATGGTGATGGGTTTTCAGTCTTTCTCAGCACTGACTAGAGGTCTGTATTGTGTTTTATACCAGTATATATCACTAGAGGTCAGTATTACTTGCTGTGTCTGTATAAGTATTTCACAGGAACAAAATATCAATGAGCTTCCCTGTCAGTCACCATATGAAATAAAATGTTATTTTCAAGAACTGTTTATTTTTAAGGCCCCCTCCCTCAGCAATAGTTCATGTTGTTGTACTTCTGTCTTTTTTAATGATTCAAAAGTGAATTGATGAATACATAATCACATCATTAAACTGACCTTTTAAAAACATTCATCAGATACACAGCTGATGCTTCCAGACAAAGTCCTCTTGATAAGACATCTTGGAGACGTATTGTTTATAGATCTTTGTGTGTTTATATAGATCTTTGTTGAGACATGAACTGGACAGCAACACAGTGTTGGCCCAGATCCGGGCCACATGTGTATTCAACTCAAAGCCCACCAGATATGGGCTGGATCTGGGCAGACACAATGTTGCTGTCTGGGTAGGGGCTTTCTGTTTCTGATTATTTCCTGCAGAATTATTATAATAGGCTAGCTTACTTTGTATGTAGCTGTCGCACTTATGTTAGGCCTATGTTGAAATTGCAATTTTAATAATTAATACACATCTGCATACAGATCCCAACCTTGTTTTACTATGCAACAGTTATCATTTACTAAAAAGAAGAGTGTATATAGGCCCAATAAAACACTGTGTTCCTGACCTCCATCTGTCAGTTTGACTGAAACCTGAAGTTTCGCAATAAAATGACGTCAGTATATTGAATATGCACCTCTTAAGTCCAGTGATTCAGTAATGTATGTATGACACTAGTTTTCAAACACAACTACAATGTAAAAACATTTTGATACAGCTCAGCCTGTCAGAGAGTGTTTGAGTCTAAACAAATGACTGGTAGATTATGGGTTAACGGGCCGAGTGTTCCAGACGGGGCGGGGCTATCAGCCGCGATGGATTTGATTGGCTTCCAGTCACAGTGTCATGGATTCGGGGTGAGTTCAGTTTACGTGACGGTCAAGTAGGGGCGTGTCATTGGCGAAATCAGCTGTAGAAACAATAATACACCAACGACGCCCCAAAATGAGAGCTTACCTATAAATGTCAGTAATTTCAGGAGAAAGAGCTAGGCATCTTTGACAGACTGAGGATAGATGTAGCGCACTTCACGGTTGTTTTCCACTGCAGTCTGCAAACTTGTTTCAGGGGATCTCTTTCAGCTCAGCAGGGAAAGCGAGTGTGAAGATGCTGCCTTTGTGTCAGCCGTGACACTCCAGCTAGTTGAACACAAACAGTCGAGACTTTTTCAGAGACGTCTCAGTCATTTAAAGGTTTGATTTGATCTCCTGCACCCGGCTTAACGGGAGCTAGGAGGAAACCACGCGAGGACTGGCATGTGGGTCAATTCTGGAAGCGTCGGAAGGTAAGGTGAAGAAATTTCACTTTGTTGCACCACGCGACAATCATGCCGCATTTGCGGATTCTTAGTTACGGTTGCATTGTTGCACTGAACGCTGCATCAAAACTGACTAGTAAAAACACACTAACGCCCATCCTTAAAATAACGCTTTATGTTGGAAACTTATGGCAAGCTGTTTTAACATTCATTCAAAAATAACTTCATTCATTCATTCATGCACATGTAGCTAACCTGCGTATTTTATTACTGCTTGACTAGGATCTATTCAGTTCACATTCTATTCACTCTCACATTACCAAATCCACTCTCTGGTTTACATATCAGCTATTCACTGTTTACTAGTTACCTTTTTAATATGTGTTTATTACCATGTTTAAGATATAGGATAAATATCCCATTTTTATCAGTAACTATATCACTAGATTGCTATTTATAGTTCTGTGTAAACTCTTTGTCCTTATTGACAACATTATATGTAGCCAAATAATCCAATAATAATCTGAAAAGGCATCCTGTAAACAACTTAAAGGACCCGATTGAGCTCAATCTGAATGAAATTTCGATCAGATTGAAAGGGTCTAATCTGATCAGAGAGAATGTTAACATTTTGGATTAAAAACTGAAGCTGGAAAGGATTCCCCATGCAATGACATAGAAATGGCGCAATGATATAACGCACGAAACTAGCTGCAGTTGTTAAATAAAATGTCATAAATGACTTTTGCTATTCTAAAATTCTCCTACCACTCATTTTCCGTGAAGTGGAGCAGAAAAGCATCCCATCAATCCTCACCTCATACTCTCATCCCCAGATACTTTATTTTGGGCAGGGGAAGGGCGTTTTCAACTTTGTGATAAATATAACAAGCATGGCAGACCAGTTTATGCGCTCCTTGTCTCCAAATCAGGACCTGAAATAGAAAAATAAACAGTGGGAAACTATATTCATGCAGTGTGTGCCATGTCAAAAATATATATTCTGATTGGAAGCTTGTGACAGAAACGTGCACATCAACAGCAAAGGAATATATGTACTATGAATATATGTACTATGAAATATGCTTGTTGCTGTTGGTATAATTATTAGTATAGTGACTAAGTCCTACTATATAATGAATAGTTACTGATAAAATTGAAAGTTTTTTTCTTCTACTCAAGTTCCAGTTGCATAACAATAGTTAGTCTCAAGGAATAAATGGCTTGCCACAGGAAGTGTGTCTTTGTATCGCGTTGCAGCTCTCCACCTTTTTCGCTTTGGCCAGTTTGTTGCTAAGCATCTTCTCAGCCTTCATAGTACCGTGTTTTATTTGTGTATACTCATTTTCCACTGCGCACTCTGATTCGCTGGCGAGCATGGGCTTGGCTCTCTTGTTCTTGCATTTTTTATCTCTCTTTCTTAAATGAACTCGCATTTAATTCACTGGCATTCTCTTTCATCTTAAAGCGAGAAATCCTCTTACTGAGAGAACTCACTACTGGTTTATATTTCTCAATGAAACACATTCTGAATGGGGTGCTGAATTAGGGCTTCATGCAAGTATGAATGGGGATTTGTCAATGGCCGGCCGCCCCTACATATTTTTACACAATACTTTTACACCTGATCTAATCACAAGAAAAGGTCTTGAGCATTTGAATTCCCTGAAATTCCACCATAGTGCATTTTTTTATTGTGTTTTGTTTTTTGTGGCTTTGCATGCATGAGCCAGGTTATCCCGCTAATGCTATTGTGAGATCTTACTGACTCTTTGTCCATTATAATCCAGGGTGTTTTAGTCTTTTGCTGATTCAGCAATCATTATTTTATGATGTGATTGTTAGGCTTTATTATTTAAACATTGCTTGTCAGCAATAAACTGCTGCTTCACATTCATTACAAACTGCTCTGTCATGCTGTTCAGAAATTGATAACAAAAGTGTGTTGTTCTTTTGCTTTTTTATGCTCACCTTATCAGAATGACAAGTGCTGCTAATCATAAAACAAATACAAATGTTGTGCGATGATCCATGCATAGCAAAAATGCTCTTAGATAAGCCACCCCTATCAGCGCTATTTGAATACATTCGCTTTAGCTGGTCCATTGAGAGCTGAAGTCTGGGGACTCTACCTTTCCTTTTTTTCCATGGCCTGACTTTAATGAGTCTCTCATTGCTGAGTTTGCTCTCAAGGGTAAAGGTACAGTTGTATTTATAGTGCACATGACAGCTTAGGTCCATAGGACTCATGAGTCATGACGCTTGTGGTTCATGTGGGCCACTGTGCTAAATAGTTAAACTCTATAGTAGTTAACTATATAGTTAACTCTTTTTGAAGACTTAATTGGTGGTTCACTGTTATCAGCTTAACTTGTGCACATCTCGCTGTAATTACTACTTTGTTCTCTCTGATGTGAACTTGTTTGAGTATAGGATGGAGGACAAGAGTGTCAGTTGGTTGTAGTTGCGATCAATTTAAAGCTTTTTTGGGCTTAAAAATTATCCAAAATACATACTTGAGAAAATACATGACCAGCCAGTGTTCAACGCTATCTGCTTGGCGTAGCTCGATTCAAAACAGCACGATTGCAATAATGTTTTTAATTCCAGTGGTATTGGTGGATTTCCACGGGAGATTCGAACCTTTGCCTCATTACGTCACATCTGTACACAACATAAAGAAGTAGTCTCGGCTAGTAGGCTATGTTGCGTGTGAGGATGTTGGAGGTGGAGATTTATAACCTTTTCTCAAAGCACTGGATATTATTACACTTATCAATTTGATGACCGATCTAGAAAGAGATTCAAACAACAATCACCAGTGACAACACATTCACCCGCTGTAAAATGCAGAAGACTTCGTTCAGACTTCGAAGTGACTAACTTCAAAAAAGAGACTGCAACTGGACCCATGCGAAAACAAGGATACATATCGGAAGGATATCACATGTAGTCACGCAATGCTTACATTGTTAACATTAATAATTTGAGAACAAAGTATAATTTGCACAGTTTTGCGTGATATGATAAGCGATTTTTAGATTTAAACAGTGCAATTTACTGCATTGTCAGAACCAGGACAAAAGTGGATGTTTCTTACTAGTTCAGACGACATTTTCCGGTGAAAATTGTTACGTTAGTCAAACTTCCAAAAATAATAATCTGTGATTCTGAATGCTAGTTTTCACACCAGCATGGTGATTGACAGCTGCACACTCTCCTCAAACGTTGTGTTCATCTGCACTGTGCGGTGTCGGACTACTACTCACGTAAAGTCGATCATTTCATGGAAATACTGCAGTTGCAGATTTCGAACAGAGATAAAGAGGAAAAACTTCGGACTGCTAGCAAATATCGGGCTATATGTAATGTATAATTTTGCCTCAAAAGTATTTGGGCACTTTTGAGCATTTAAGTTGTTCTATTTAAGAAAATATAAGTAAATATCAAACCATCTGGTATGTACAAACTAATGCTAGTGCTTTCTCAGAACTAACTTCTCTTTTCAGAGCCATTTTCAATTACTTTTAACAAACTGATGTCAAGGGGATTTTTTGCAAGTATAGTTGGAAATGTTGTAATTTCGAATCCTAAATTCTGAGGAAGTAAATGACTGAACAAAGTTGAAGGAGTTTTTGGCATATTGCAGAAACACTGATCTTTATTATAGAGAATGTCATAAAATATAACTATAGTAATCTTTTATTATAAAAGAAAGCCTGTAGAAATTTATAATGAACAATTATGCAAGTTATTTTAATTTTACATGTTGTATTTCAATCAATTTAAAGGTGTGGTGAATGGAGTGATATAAATGTAGTTATCTGAGTTTATTGTTCATAATTTTGTTTTGTTTAGGCTTTGTTTCTAACTTGAGGGGTGACATCATAACAAAGGGCAACATCGCAACCTAACAGATTCGTTATGTCCATTGTTTTGCTTGAAAATTGTGATCTATGTGCTATAGTTCTTTTAAAACCAGCTATCGATTATTAACAATTGTTGATTTTTTGTTATAAAATGAAAAGACATTCATCCACTAAATGGGACTTAAGCATCCACACACTTTTTATGGCCACTGCATGTGAAGTAGTTAAAACGTCCCTGATGCTATCGCTCGGACAGTAGATCTCAGTGATTCAGTGGTTAATTCCTCCATTACACCCCAGTGACTGATGGCAATAAGGGGAGAGATCTAACTCATTCTTTGGTCTGAAGGACTCAGCACTCTGAACGACTTTGTGGCCTGGCTATAAAATGTCATTGATCCACTCAGAGACATTGACTCCTCGCAATACAAAGGGATGTGGTGTAAGACGCTTCAAGGCTCAATGCTGCAGTGGTATGGTTTGCTCAATGCTTGCTATTTTGAATCAGCCTAGTATTTGGAAACACTGTAAAACGCTGCTCCACTTTAACCTGTTTACTGGCAAGCAGGAGACCACCACCACGTTACATAAGTCGTCTGTGCCCATGGCAGACCCTGTCTTCACATATCCCCTCTATAAACACTTAAAATATGCGTATGTAAACACCCATGCGGACACACTCTGGGCGAAACACTTTTATTTGCAAAATACAGAAATTAGGTCACTATGATATGGCAGGGGTTAAGCCAGTTTATGTGTTAATATGGTTTGGGTTGATTTAGTTTGTAATGGATTTTCTTTTTATAAAAAAGGGAAGTCTAGTTTTTGTGTAAGTACGGGGGCTTGCAGGTGCTCTCTGAGAGCGAGGCTTAATCGTGGATTCTGGTTATGTGACGGCAGAGAGAGCAGCCTTTGCCACTGGAGCTGTTATGCAACCCAGACACAGTGCAGGAGGGGTGAGCAAGTCTCCGCTGCCCAGCTGTCTAGAAAGACAGCTGTATAGAGAGGGAAAAGGACAGTCAAACTTACAGAAGAATACTCTAGTCTGAGATTTATCTCATGAGGAGATCCTAGAAATGTTTCATTTGAATCCGTAATTCAATTTTAGTGGTTGGCACTTGAAATATATGGACAGTGCTGTACTTTAAATATTATAGCCTACCAAAAGAGTTTATTGTCCATTAACTGCCATATTTGCTTGTGGGTTGTAGTTGGTCCACAATGCTGTGATATTCTTCTTTCTTTCTACCTACCTACATGATATACACACACACACACACACACTGAGGCTGGCAGGACTGAATACAAGCAGACAAACTGTTGTGTGGGCCGTACAGTGTTTGTGAATGGAGTGGGCGTCTGCCACGCGTCTCATCTTTCTCTCTCGCTCATTCTCAGACCTCACCTCCCTGTCACTAAAACAAGCGCTAGTGTGGCACACTGCTCGTCTCATTCCCCATGACAAAACACTGACTCACTCAACTGACTCTGCTAAAAGCTTCATGAGACATCCATGTCTCTGCTATCATTGCTTTATCATACATATTTGTTTGTTGCGTTTGTGTGTCACAAACGAAAACTATACTCCGTTCGTAGAAATTCGGACCCAACACATGTAAATTGTCATCATTTAAAGGGGTAGTTGACCCAAAAATTCTGTCAGTAATTACTCACCCTCATGTTGTTCCAACTCCCTAAGACTTTCGTTCATCCTCGGAACACGAATTAGCCTAGAAATCTAGACGCACCCTATAGTGCCAGAAAATGTAATTTTCAGCCACGGTCGTCCAGCAACTCTCTGTTGGCTTGCGAGATGGAAAAACCAAACTCTAGTTAGGCCAATCACATCGTGTATAGAGTCGGTGGGTGGGCTTAACATAATGATGGCAGAGTTGCGATGGTTCCGTGTGAATTCCCTGCTACTTGAAAACAAAGATGGCTGCGAACAGCGGTCTTTTGAATCAGCTTTGGCCGCAATTCTGGAAGACTTGGAGTTAACCTTTTTTTTGAGAAAAGAACAAAGAATGGCAC
The DNA here is from genome assembly GCA_027497675.1 of Cyprinella lutrensis. Classification (NCBI taxonomy): domain Eukaryota; kingdom Metazoa; phylum Chordata; class Actinopteri; order Cypriniformes; family Leuciscidae; genus Cyprinella; species Cyprinella lutrensis. Next base: position 21,239,685 of record JAOTRC010000034.1, read on the forward strand.
TGAAGTCCGTTGCTCTGACTACGTCACCGTATCACTCAGTACACTGATTTCACACAGCCACCATTTTGAAAACGAAAGCGAGGCTCAGGGGAAAAGAGCCCCGGAATTACAGATAGATATCAATGCCTTGGACTGCCAACCTGAAGCTGCTGCCGCGATTTAAACTATTGGATGTTATTATCCAATATAGGACATGTATATAGTCCGTCCCTGCTTCTTATCTTACGTTTTGATAAGCGACACTTCTGGTTTTCTTCCCACTGGAGCAATTTAAAAAAAAAAATAGTATTACTAGCAGCGTATGAATGAGTGAGCCAGCGCTCAGATTTCATCAAAAATCCTAATTTGTGTTCCGAAGATGAACGAAAGTCTAATGGTGTTGGAACAACATGAGGGTGAGTAATTTCTGACAGAATTTTTGGGAGAACTAACCCTTTAATCACTCACATGTTGATTCAATTCTGAAAAAATGTCTTAAACTTAAATTTAAGGTGTTTCTCACAGAAAGCCATTATGAAGTTTCCATTTCCGTTTTCTTATGATCAACAAGGATGTGTTTATTTAAAGGTACTAAAGATTTACTCCCATCTAGCGGTGAAATTGTATTTCGCATTTAAACGAACTGTGCTCTCCAGCGCCTCAATTTTTCAATTGAATAGAAAATAAAATTGCAATTCAGCTTTTTAAAAGTGCCAGGCTTAGACCGCCTAATATTGTTTAGACAAAAACGTCCGTTTCTGCTGCTTCAGTCACGTGATGCTGGCTCTGAACGAAACGCATTGTGGAAACGCGTTTGCTTAGTATCTTTTTTTATCCTCTCTGCTATTATAGTTTTTCAAGAATGCGGAATGACATGGAAGCCTCTGTGGACTTATCCGTCCCATGTCTATAAAGAGAATAAATTCTTCATTTTTCAAGGATAAGTCAGATAATTAGCAGAGGTATTTGTACACCACTGAGGACATATTTATGAATAAAAATATTGTTTTTAGATAACAAATTACCTAAAAAGTTACACAGAGTCCCTTTAATCAAAAATATGGTAAAAACAATGAAACTGAGAAATATTTTTACAGTTGACTTTTTCTTGAATATATTTTAAAATATATTTTATTCGTGTGGCAAAGCTACATTTTCACCATCATTACTTATTATTTAGTCGTCACAGTGGCACATGATCCTTCATATGATTGTAATATGCTGATCTGCTGCTCAAGAAACAAATCTTATCTTTATTTATGTTGAAAATATTAATGTGTTTTTAATGTTTTGTCTTAATATTTTTGTTTGGAAAAAAAAAACTTTGATTTTAAAGTTTTTACTGTATTGATTTAAAAAAATCACTTTTTATATTCCAAAGAAGATGGAAAGTCATACGGGTTTTGAATAATTTTCCAGAATTATCTTTTTTTTTTTAAATTATTATTGAACTATCCCTGAATGTAATTTCAAACAAATAGAATTGACAATGTGTAGAATGTCAAATAGTGGAAACATTGTGGTTTATTGTTCAAAATGCATAAGCTTGCACTCACCTCTAAACCACTGTCCCACTTTTTGCACCCTGAGAAAACATACTCAAGTCTGTTTTTTTTAATTTTGGTAAAGATCTCCCAATTATTATTTAAAAAAAATTGCTGTCATGATTTAATCTTCACCTAAATAGCATCCTCTATAAATGTTGATAACTCTCACACAACAGCTATAAAGATAGCTGTTAGATAACAGAAAGATCTAGTCACATTTACAGCTCAGCTTCACCGGCCCGTAGTGCCACCGTTACGTAACCCGTTAAAGAAGCTTCCTCCAGAGCACCCTTAACACTGACAACATTCCACAGAGGTGTCTCTTAAACCTTCTTCACTGATCCAAAATCTCAAAACTGGCTGTAACATTTTCCTCATGAGGAATTAACTGAGCACTGCTGCTCTAGATAAAACATCTCTTGCCCTATTATAGGCCATTTTGACACATTACGAATCTTTGTCAGAATTGTCACCTTGCTATTCAGAATGAATTGAAAGAGTGAGAATCATTTTTAGTCCCCAGTATGTCACTGGAGGCCAGAACTGTGACGTCTTTGTCAGTGGAACAATAAACAGTAGCGTATTAATCTTTCATGAGCTCTTTTTATGGAACGTTAGCTGTCTTGGACAGCAGAGCTCATGACGGCTGTAATGTATACAGCTGTATCACTTTAGCTGTGTCAAAAGAATGCACGGCTCTTAGTCGGCCAAGAGTGTTGCCTGTGTTTTTATTCATGGAAATTCTTCATTGTTTCCCGGAAAGCTAATTGATCTGTGCAGCTCTGGACACTTTTAGGGCATTTATCAAGGGTAATTCAAGCCATAGCGGGTGCACAGAAGAGTTACTGTTCCCAAAATCATTTGTATTTAATTTTATACAGCCTCTTTTATCATAGTGGTGTATTAATATAGATTTTTTTATAGCTCTGTGCATTTGCTCAAATGTATGTGACTTCTTATTGAACAAATGTCTGCATTCACTAATAAAAATCTCATTTTTTACGGGTAAAAAAAGCACATCTCGTATTGCTTGGTTTTGTTTGAACCTAAATGAGAACTTGCTAGTTGTCATGGATATTAAGTTACAGTCGTACATGTTGGCACACAGGTCTCCTAATGATTTGTTTCAGATGCATCCCTCAGCAGGTTTTTTTTCTCTTTTCTCTGCAGAGAGCTGCAGTCTTGATACTAAGAGTTTGCGTTAATGCGGTTTGTTTCAGGAACCCGGGTAAAGCATGAGAATTAATGCTGTCTGGTTTAGTTGTGTTCTCTCAAACAAATCAGCATTACCACTTGGCTTCAGGTGGATTCTTCCGAAAGAAACAAAAATTGCTAGATGCCATTGTTCACGTCGACTGACGCTGTACAGCCAAGTGCAGAACTGTGTTGGCTGTCTTTGTTGTTCCTTCCTCAGACAGAAATAGCACCTGACCCAGATTTTTGTTTAAACTTTGAACATTTGGTGAATGAGTAGTCAGTATTGATGATGCCATTCATTACTGTGGATATTGTTTTTTGAGTAACCACAATAAATGGAGTGAATTATCCACTTCAGGATAAACCGTTTCGTCCTATTTTTCGTCAATATAATAATAATTCCTCTCCATTTTGCTGTCTTTCAGGGCCCTCTCCATGGATATAGACACAGATTATGAGCGACCCAATGTGGAGACCATAAAGTGTGTGGTGGTGGGTGATAACGCGGTGGGCAAGACTCGGCTGATCTGCGCCCGTGCTTGCAACGCCACCCTTACTCAGTACCAGCTGCTTGCCACCCACGTGCCAACTGTCTGGGCCATCGACCAATACCGTGTGTGCCAGGAGGTGGGCAGACCTTTGGCATATTGTGTACATGTTGAAGAGCATTAAGTGTTGACATAAATAGTATACTATAACTGTACATGCATGGCAATTGAGTACAACCTGTTTTACCAGTGTATTTACTGTATATACTTTAGTATATAAATATACTCTTTGGTTTATTAGTTATAAATGGTATAAATATGTGTTTTACTTGTATTTTTGTTCATTTATTTGTAATATTTATACATTAATTCAATTTAGTTTTACTTTTTGTTTAACTGTCAATCCTAGCCAGGCAATTTCAAAAATGACATTTGATCTTTATAAACTTGACATAGTAATAAATATGAATAATAAATGTAATGAGTTTGCATTGGTGTACTGGTAAAATGAAACCTTACTTAACTAGGTACTGGAGAGGTCACGAGACGTGGTGGACGAGGTCAGCGTCTCTCTCAGGCTGTGGGACACATTTGGAGATCATCACAAAGACAGACGCTTTGCTTATGGCAGGTCAGTTACACAACATGGAACTGGATTTGAACTCATGGTGCTCCGTGTGTCATCATGGCACTATGGGATGGGTTGCCAATAAACCATGTCATAGAACCTTTGCCTTGATACACATATACAATTCATGTCCCACAAGATCAATCTTCCATTTGTTTTATTGTGATATCTCTCCAGTCTTGGCTGTGGTATGTTTTGCCCTGCCAAGCTTTGATTATTGCCCTAATCCTCCCAGCTGGGGAAGGTAATGTGCTGTAAGCCTAGCCATAGAGCACTGCGTGGAGGCTCTTATTCTCAGTGCAGGGCAGCGGAGGATCAGTGGATCAGCAGTGGTGCTTTGGCTCAGGGCAGTACAGCAGACCACAGTAGCTGCTAAACCAAGCAGAGAGATGGGTCAGAGAATGAGGGAGATTGACACTGATCCTAAATGCTTACAGTTTTTACATCTATGGGTGTGTTCATACTTGTAGTTCGGTTTTCTTCCCAAAAATTAAAATTATGCATTTAGTCCTGGTTCACTTGACATGCGCACTGTCATTTTTAAGACCAAACCTGAAGATACAAAAACTGCTTTTGTGACATACATTTTGTGACATAACTTATCGAATATCCAAAACAAATGCTGTGTGCTGGGCTAAACTCATCCATATGATAGCATTATTATCAGCTGAGAACTTGTGAAGATCTTCCATAATGAATTATAAGAGAGTCAAAACAGCACCAGGAACAGATCGAGAGACTCCATTTTTTTTTAGCGGTCTGAATCCCGCTTGTTTGGTGGGCACCAAGTTTCTGATGGCAGTGTTCACACTTATATGAACTGCATTAGCAGGGCAATCACACAAGACTTTGTTTTATTCAAACCAAACCTGCCATAAAACGATTTCATTACCTAAATATGTTTAGTGGATGCATTTTGCCCACATATATTTTTTTTCTTAATATTTTTGTTTTTCAGTAAATGCTCATTTTTTGTTGAGAAAAAAACTGCGACTGAACCTGTTCCAGCCCGGAACTTAAACCATTCGCGCGGCCGTTGAAAAGTTTGGGGTCGGTAAGATTTGTGTACCAAGATTTATATTCACCAAGGCTGCGTTTATTTAATAAAAAAATACAGTTAACACAGTATTATCGTGAAATATTATTACAATTTTAAATATATGTTTATAATTTGAATATATTTTTAAAATTTAATTTATTCATATGATGGCAAGCTGAATTTTCAATTACTTTTCGGTGTCACATGATCCTATAGAAATCATTCTAATATGCTGATGTGGTGCTGAAGAAACATTTCTTATTTCTGTTAATGTTGAAACAGTTGTGCTGCTTATTTTTTTTTTAATAAAACCAATATTTTTTTTTTCAGAAGTCTTTGATAAATAGAAAGTTCAAAATAACTATTTATTTGACATAGAAATCTTTTGTAACATTGTAAATGTCTCAAATACTTTTGCTCATTTTAATGCATACTTGCTATATGAAAGGATTAATTAATTTTCCAAAAAATCTTACTGACCACAAACTTTTGAATGGTGTTGTGCATAGTAGACTAAGAGGTAATGATAAGTGAGGTTTTGATTATGTAATTCATCAATAATGTTATAGTGTTGTTAATGTTTTTTAGTATATGTCTTTTTTTAGTATAAGAGAGAGAGAGAGAGGGAGAGAGAGAGAGTGGAAGAAAAAGAGAAATCTGTGTGAATGAATCAACAGGATGTGTGTCTGTGAGATCAGACACGTCCTATGTGTTTGCAGAGTACAGATGCAGTCAGCTGACAAAACATTATTAATGGTGGTGGTGCCGTTATGGAAAAAGAATCAGGTGACCTTCACCCCCAGTGTCTGTTACTCAAGCTAAATACACACCCACACAGACACATTTAACATTTCTTGAAAATGTTTATCAAAGCCTAGCTGAGTTCATTAATTATTTGTGAACATAAACTGACGAAACACATTGTGAAACGCAAGTGAAACAATCTTAACTTATTCCGATCGATGTTTAGGTAGATAAGGAAAAAGCCTCTTGAGGAACCGTGACTCAGTGGGGACGGCCTCTTCCATGAGCTGACACATATTTATACATGCATATCATCATACATTACACACACACGTGTTGTGTTTTCATGTTTAATAGGGACTTTCCATAGACATAATTATTTTATACTCTACAAACTATATTTTATCCCCTTACACAAACCCTACCCCTAAATCCATACAAAACTTTCTACATTTTTACATTTTCAAAAAAAAACATAATTTAATTTGATTAATAAGCTGTTTTCCTCATGGGGACCTAATAATGTCCCCACAAGGATAAGGATTTTGGATATTGCCATCATAGTGGGACATTTTTCCCCATAATGTAGAGTTTACCAGGCCACACACACACACCACTGATACCATATACCAAGTTATATTCGTTTTTATATATTTTTGTTTGTTTTTCTTAAAATATTTAGGCTTATTTCATGGTTATGTATCTCTGAGATCAAGACTGTTCGAAGTGTAGTCAAGCAAACCTGCAGTCAGGAGTTTGAACTTAGACATGCTCTACATATCTCTACTGAACAACACACACACACACACTGATTACATAACACAGTCCTCAGCCCTCGTTTTTACAGCAGTTATTATTCACTGAGAAATGGTGAATGATTGAACTTTGTCACTGACCGGCCAATTTGGCTTCTACATTTTTAAGTTACTGGCCGTTCAGAACTTCTGCTAGCCAAAAAAAAAAGAAAGAAAAAGAAATGAACCAGATTAACACACAGCTTATGTCACAGCTTATCTATCTATATATATAGATCTATATATGAAGAGTTCAGATGCAAAAACCTCTAAATGCCATTTTAAATTTTCTTCTAAAATGACCATTTTTATCAAGTTTGTATATTTAAGTTCAGTAATTTCACTTAAATGACAATTAAT
>JAOTRC010000034.1:21286085-21299097 GCA_027497675.1 Cyprinella lutrensis
ATGGGATCCTAACTCTACCCCAGACCTAAACCTAACCCTAAACCCAACTCGTCACCTAACTGACGTTAAAGGTAAAGTGTCAGTTGTATGACGACCCGAGATCGTCATCTACCGACGTTTAAGGGGGCCCTAAAAAGTCGTATATTGACGAATGGTCATAAGACGTCCCAAAACGTCAGTTATATGACGAATTGGGATGAGACTGTGTTACAATTTGAGAGCGTGCGCTGCACATTATATTCCATTATATGAATGTACTTTCGCGCTACAATAGTGTGCTCTCAACATTTGACAGGAAAATAATGCCAGAGTTCTGCAGCATCCATCTTCTCTGTAACGAAACACCAGAGCACTGCTGCTGTATACCCTCGGCCTCGAAGCCGCTGCTTAGAAGTGCAATATTGTCTGGTGCAGCGAATGAAATATATCGGTATGGTGGTATATTAAAAATTAATTTCATAACAAAAAATATACACCGGTTTTCGGTATGAACCGATACCGCCCAGTCAGCATTGGCTGCCTTACACAAGTCTGCTCAAACTGTGACTTAGGATCTGGTCATTCAACTATAAATTTGGAAGGTACCACCTTCCAAAGGTGCAGTATATAAAATAAATATGGATTTCCGATTGAGAAGTGTGAGTAGATGGTTTCACACAATTCAGTCACCTCATGGATCATTAACTAAACCTCAAATCATGGCCCCCCTTGTGTAGGTGGCTTCTCTCTCTGGCTCCTCCACTGTTGAACTCAATGGGAAAATGTTAATGGATTTCCTCTAAACTGCAAGGCTGGGTCAAAAGCCTCAAACAATGCTGTTTGTTGTATGTTGGGATTTAGTCCCACACAGATGGCTCGTGGTTGCTGGCGGAGCTGTGAGCTATTAACTTGTCCAGCAAAATTATCATTTGTTGCAGTTGGATATCTGGATACTCTCAAAAGTCTCCAAAAATCTGCTTTCTTTCGAAGACGCTGAAATGACTTCCAGTTGAGAGTTTTTTTTTTGGTTATTTCTTGAACCTTGAAGATCAATAATGGAATCATGTGCAAGCCTTTGGATGCTCAACTTTCAAGTTTTGTTTTTGCCAAAGGTTTTGGCAAATGAGATTGGTACAAATGCCTCTTTTAGTTGTGCTTTCATGTCATTTTTTGGCCAATCCGTCTAGTTGAAAGATTTTTCCATTCATTTTCCTACATGTTAAATGCATTTGCTTTGACCGTAGAGACAAGGTTCTGAGCATTAATGATGTTTTCAAATTTCATTCATATCTTTGTCCACCAATAACGGAAGTGAAAAAAAAAGGTTTTTTGAAAATAGACAGACACTGCTGTTCAAATGTTTGGGGTCAGTAAGATTTATTTTATATTTTTTTGAAAGAAGTATCCTATGCTCAGCAAGACTGCATTTATTTGATTAAAAATACTGTAAAACAGGAATTTTGTGAAATGTTACAATTAAAAAAAGATTTCTATTTAAATATATTTTAAAATGTATTTTATTCCTGTGACGCAAAGCTGATTTCTACAGTCTTCAGTGTCACATGATCCCTCAGTAATCATTCTAATTTGCTGATCTTATTAAATGAAAGCAATTCAATTAATACTATAATGAACTACCTTTGAACAGTAGTGTATTCTTGCCAACGTTTTAAGCACTGATGCTCTATTGTGTAAACATTTACATTCTTCAATAATGCTGCCTTCAGTTTGTGTCCCAAATTAGACAGGCACTCCTCCAAGGTGATGAATGACATGGTGCAGATTGAGGTGTGCATTTACAGGGAGGTCTGTATCACTCCCCTTAATGACTCACAGTAGCCTTTTACCTAAGGAGGTCTTGTTGTTTGTAGCTCAAACTAGTGTGTGCTTTTAACAACTGAGTCTGTTATATCTATGCTCAACGTACCGTAAGTGGACATCACGCTGTTTGCAGGTTTCCTCTACATTGTTTTGCAGTTCTGGCTTTAGCACAAAACAAATGGAGAGAAGAAGTCTATTGCAGTGGATACCGAATACCAGTTGGGATATTAGCCTTTTTAATGTAGCTTTAGTCTACTCTAAAAATAACACAAAGAAATTTAATTTATTAATGTTATTTGTACTGACAACATTAAGACCTTCATTTTATCTTGAGATTGGTAGAGGATGAACATTCATCTTGTGCTGGTGGCGTAATATGAGGGAAAAATAGGAAAGATTGTGGTGTTTTGGGTTTACACAACAGAAGATTGGCTCTGCCTGAAGCCTTTAATCACCTCAAATTGAAAACTTACACAGGGCAGAATAAATCAACAAACAGCCTTCATACCTAAAGACTCCCACAAAGCAATGAGAACAGTTCAAACACAGCCATAGATCCAGTGTGAAGTTATGTCATCCGTCACCTCACATAACCTGAAAGAGCATGAAGTTTTGCCAGTTTAAGTGTATTATTGGAGATTAAACTAAGACGAAATACAAAAGATAGGGCTTAATCTGCAGTAAAATTGTCAGTGGTTGTTTTAGAGGCAAGATACAGCTGACTGGGTACCTTAGAACTGGCACCTCTCCATTGTAGGTACATTTTCAATAAAGCTGGTGTTTTGATTCCAACCTTTGTGGTTGGCAGGTGTCTGTTAGCTTGAATCATCACTGTGTATCAAATGCTATTCTAATTTCAAATGTGGAATGTTTCTAAATGGTTCCAGTCGCTGATGCATACAGTGAGTCAAACAACTCATTGTATTCCATTGTTTAGGCTGTTAAAGTTTAGGTTCCAATTGAATTGTTAACTGGATGAGAGTTGCCCTAAAATTGCCCCTGAAAATCTCATGCAGTTCAAATCCATACTCCACAGTTTTCATTGATAATACAAAATAAGATGTAGCCATGTATTTGTGGCTTACTTTCTTCCTCTCTTTTTTGATTTGGGTGTAGTTCTATAATGACATGTGAGTAAGTAATGAATCAGGAAAACTGGAAAAGTAATGGTGGGAAAGGTATAAGACAACTCAGAATAGTATGAGGAGGTTGAGATTAATCGATAAACTTCTACAGAAAGATATGCAGTTCTACGAAAAAAGATCTTAGATAAGATCAAAATTTGTGGGACGTTTGTGAACTTGAAGTTGCTGAGACCTCTCTTACATGAAAATATAGGGAGTTAAAAAAAATGAAGAATGTTTATCCGTTGTTATTTGTTTGAGGGATACCAGACTTTGTGTACATTAGTGAGGGTCTGTGTTTCAGTAGCTGTGTGGGACAGATGCAGGAAATGCCAGAATTGTCCCAGAGGAGTAGTTTGTTGTGGAGGCCAGTGGCTAAACTCACCATGTCCGGTTAGTGACTTCAGAACCGAAGGTTGCAGACTTGTCAAAAGTTTTGAAGAAAGCTATAATTGTAATGAGTTTACTTTGGCTTTACATTTTCAAAACAGTACAGACACATTGCAGAATATATGTTCTTAAGTCTAGACCCTCTTGGACTACAACTCAAATACTGTTAAATTTAATTTATTTGAAACAGTGAACAAACCCTTAAAGAGTAACAGTAAATAATAGGCATTTATATGACAATTTATCCTGCTATTTCTGTTGTATTCCTTTAGCTCAAGCAGTGGAGAATGGCTTTAGCATGAGTTCAAATCCCAGGGAGTGTGTGAAGTGATAAATTGTATTTTTACTTTGGATTAAAGAGTCTGCCAAATGCATAAATGCAAATGTTTGTGATGATGTCCTGATGTTTCGCTGGAGCCCGCCCCATAGTCCTCATCCCTTACCAAGAAGGAGAAAGACGAAGGATTTTAATGGTTGTGTAATTGTCTGAGAAAAACATTTGAAATAATGAAACATTATATATAATTATTGTAGTTTTCTCAGCTCAGCTTCAGCAGTCATTACATAAATGATTATGCCTTCAAAATATGACCATTGAATTGGGTTTAAAGCTGCTCTACAATACATATCAACAGCTTGGAAAGGTTACAGAGTTTCAGACTTTGAGGGTCATTAGTAGATTTTCTTTAAAGGGAAATAGTATCATTGTTGATGGAAAATAGGAAGTCTGTTCCTGTGATTCTGATAAGAATCGTAGTAAGCTTTTAGGCCATGATGCATTGATGAAAAGATCCATCATCTTAAAGGACTTCCTGCACAGACGAAGGTTGTGCAGAACCTATTTAAGAGAAGAATAGAATGAATCGTTCCTGTCTCACTTAAACAGACTGGATGTATGAGTCAGGATTGCTCAGCTTGATTTCAGTGTATAGCTATTTATATATTGTAGCTAACCTATTTGGTTACCTATGAATGGCTGCTACAGTTCCTGTTCGTCGATTGGTGTTACACAGTTGGGTTCATATTACACAGTATAGTTACTTGAGTAAATTAAGTTTTAATCAAGGCTGAAACACTAGATGTATTGTTCTTTCTGTGTTTGTTCAGGCTTTATCATGCTTGTTGGAATCACAGACCTGGACACACCTGTTGACTCAGGACTGTATATTGTACATAATCAAGTTTTCGCTAAACCGTTTTACTTGTTAGTCACGGTCGTTTTACTTAATTGCAAAACAATGAGATTTCCATGGCTAACTGCCTGACTGCATCAGCTAAAGTGTAAAATATTTTGACCTAAGGTACATTGTTAGTTTCCACTTCACAGGATGTTGAAATGCTTCATAATGCCACATTTCATATGCACAGATATTAGTATAAAGCCCAACAATAAGTGCATTTACATACAAAAACTTACATAGAGTATATGCTCTATGTATCAGAAAACATGTAAACTCATGTTTACTACTATTTCTGGCAAAGGTCATTAATTGAACCCAATGAACACAGATTGTTGCCAGTGCGTTGGTTTTCTCTCGGCACTTAAAAGTATTTTAATGGCAGTCACTCTGAGCATGTCTAAATTTTAACATCAGAAACAAAGTTTTTTTTAAATTTTTTTTTTATATAAATCTCATGCCTACTGCTCTAGAAATTTTTGTGGTTTCATAATGAGCTGATGTTTTTAAAAAGTTGTCAAAATTTGGTGGCTGTGCTTGCAAATGCAATTAATTTATTTCAGTATGTCATATTTGTTTAGCTGTTTGGCTGAACAGAAACTCCCAGTTCTCCTAATTCCAGAGTTTCTTTCTGCCCATTTACCTTTCATTGTGACATGTAACTGGTATCTGTTTCTGCACCATGACTTCACATCCTTGATGTACAAGATTCAAGCCTTTCTCCCTTTCTCTCATGCTTGCACAACATTTAATTTTGCAACCATATATCACATTTGCTTGCCAACCTCCTCAGTCTGTTTTCTTTTCCCATTCCTCGTCCTATTAAATTCAGTACCCCATACTTCTTTTCATTTTCCCATCCTCCCTCCTCTCTCCTTCGCTCTTTGTCAACTCTTCCTCTCCATCCTTTTGTATTCTGCCAGTTGCTCTCTCTCGGGAAACCCAGACGCATTCATTCCTCTTCTACTCGTCAAACAGTTGCTATTAGCGCAAAATTGGCAACCAGGGGACTGATCCTCAGTACAACAAAAGGCAGCATTAATTACATTCTCACTATGTCTTATAAAGCTCAGACTACACACAGGCAGTACATTTAATTCAATAGTTACTATTATTATTAAGATACATCTTCATTAGACTCATTTCCCTGAGTTTTAGTCTACATTTCAGGTCTCTTGGCTATTGAAATCATTTTAGTGTACTGAACTAATTGCCTGTTCCAGACCAGAATACACTCAAGTAAATAGCACTTGGCACACTGTATTCAGTATGACAAGGTTGCTGTGCCAGATGGCAATGTGCTCAAGTTGTTTAGTACTTTCTGCAAAGGTTTTTTAGAAAGCCCACCATCCAGAATGGTATAGGTCTGCCAAGCCTCTGTCTGATCCTTCAATGACCGTAATGATCCTGAGCCGGAATTCTCAGAAGCTGTGCTATTATTTTGCTCTGTTCCCATTCCTCATACTTTGTAGGGACTTTTGAGTGACGTATTTGGTACAAAATATCCATTTTCATCAGATATATTAAACTGTAATCTGTGGTTCAGCACTCAAGCAAATGCACATCATGTTGTTGCACACTGAGTGCCTCAGGCCAGCTATCTGCAAGCTTGGGCAAACCCTTTTCCTCCATATTGCTGTTATGAGCAGGGCTGCTTTGTCTGCTTCGATTTCAATAGCTAGTTTTCAGGACACCTGATCTGAGTAAAAACCTGGTCCTATCTGCTGATAATGAGCATTGAACGTTTTTATTTTTTTTACATTTGTAAATAATCCCAGCTGCCATTTCTACCAGTTATTTCAGTGTAGTGACGTTTGGACCTGTTGGTTTTACGTGTCTGCTTTGAATTTATGATCGTTTTTAAACAGGCCTAGGAATATTAGTGAGCCAAATAGTACAGCCAAAAAGCCAGATTTGTAGACACTAAAGCTGAACTGGCAAGGAACTATTAGTCATTTAGTAAGTTCAGACTAAGGGGTTTTCTGGAACTGTAAAATATGCCACAGATGACACTTGACACTTTTCATACCGTTTTTAGGAGAAAACTGTTTCCTCTCTGCCAGTTGGTTTCACAACCAGGTAGGTAAAACTCCCTCGGTCCCTCTTTTCTCTTGAGCCATTGAATTTGCTGAGTGCTCCTCTGCACAGATGTTTTCCAGCTTTACGCACTACAGATGGAATGTGGCCATCTTAGGCAAGGTGGACATCCAAGTAGATTTGGTTTGAGAGTTTATTTTCAGTTTATCAACATATTTTTCAGAAAACAGATGTGGATTTTTAAGACAACATTTTTCTTTTTACTTGGTTATTTTGTGTAATGATGGAATGCAGTGTTAATTTTGTTAAAGAATAATTTCTAAGGGTGTTATGATACCATCATGTCACGATTTGATACATATCACGATACTGAACTCACAATACAATATTATTGCGATACTCCAAGATATATGATAAAAGGTTAACAAAAAATTTACTGTTGATTAAAATGCTGATTTGTGGGTTTAAATGAATAGGCTTGGACTCTGTGCTTGTAACCCAAGGACAATGATGACACCAGAATAACAATATTCATGATTCTGAAGCTGAAATTACTGAGATGTTATTGTAGATGAATATGCTTGCACGCTTTCACTCACTAGATACATTTAAATAATGTCGGCCACTTTTTACTGGCAACATCAGACATTTGGCATTATCAGGACCCACAAATATTCCCCCATTGCATTATTATACATTATAATCAACATTATATATAGTAGTTTAATGTAGTACTGACACTAAAACTCTTTATTTTGGGGGAACTATCCACAATACACACTGTCATAATCCACAATACATATTGTTGCATTTTTGTATTGCAATATATTGTGTGGCACGATATATTGTTACACCACAAAATGTATATGACATAATCTTTATTAAAATGCTAAAAAAAACATATCAAACTAACCAGACTTCATATTTTTTGTTCACTACAACATAAGTACTCAAATATTAGCTTAGATAAGAGCGCCTTTGAATATTGTTTTGGACAAAGGAGAGTGTTGAAGTCCCGAAGATTGAGAACCACTGCATAAAAATGACTTAATTTGATCTTCATTTGTTCCTTAAACCTCTTTTTATAGTGACCTTGGGTGTTGGAAAGGCTCAGTCTAAATAAAAATGTATTCTTTTTTCTTCTAATAATCATCTATTAAACTTTTTCCTGTGCATTTATTCTGAGAAGAACAACACTGCCACCTGCTGGTTATTAACTAGTCCTACATCTCAAAGTTGACCTACCAGGAACAGGTGTCACTTTCTCACGTGCCACCCAAAGGAAGTCCCCTACATTCAGTTTCCTGATGTCAAAAGTCACAGCATTCCTTTGCAATTCCTTGGCCAATTCTTGTTTACGACCAGTGCTTCCCCTGTTGAGTTCACAATGTAACTAATATAAGTCTACTAGCCATTTCCTGTTACATAAAGCAACGCATTAAATTGATAAAACCACATTGTACAAACTTTTTATCTTACCCAGTTGTCTCCACAAAGTCAACGCACAATACAATGTCATAAGATCCAGGTGGAAGATGCCAACCCATTGCGGTTCTCCCCGTTTCTAAAGTTTGGGATTCTCCTTTGGCATCGGACTCGGAGATAAGACCTCTGGCCTGGTTTACAGACAGAGCTGTAGTAGGCCTTTCTGAAGACTCGCTGCACCTATGAATGTTTATACAGTTAATATGATACAATCAGGGTTTCGGCTTGTCCAAAGTTACTAGCTACTCAGCATTTTCACTGGCCACAATATTAACTGATACAATGGGGAAAAACAGCCAAATAGAGAGCCTAAGCCCCTCCCCTTCTGGTCGACCACCATGGGAACTTATTTCAGAAAAATATTGAATAGTAGTCAATGACGAGACAACAAATATTTTGATCTTGTTTGAATTGTGTCCTGAATTACACATATGATGTTTGTCAATTTAAAATATACATTTTAAAGTCAAGAAAGTCACAGTTGAGGAGGTATAAGATCGTGAAAACACATATTTACAAAGACTACAAACCCCAAAAGTGCACATTTCCTCTCAATGAATGAAGCTAACTTTACTGAGGCTAACGTCTGTCATTGTTTCTATAGATTTGCATTATAATCGTAACGTGTCGTTGTCATGCCTGAGTGTTTTGTTCCAGACTGCACACACACAAGCAGCGGATCTTGCTCGTTGTTTCACTTCCCGGGAGATGTAGTTCATTGAGCGATTTTCACATAAAACTAAATGTTACTCTTCTGTTTTATGACAAACCGCGACGTTTTTGACTTTCAGGATTATCTTTTAAATGGACAAACATCATGCGTGTAATTCAGGCCACAGTTCAGACGTATAAAAAGATAAGTTGTCTCTCGCCATTGACTACCATTCATATTTTTTCCGAAATAAGGTCCCATGAGCCGGATGCGGAGGGGCGGGACTTAGGCTCTCTATACAGGATATATACATACATATAAATTTGATTATAGTCCAGCAACACCAATTAGAATCAGTGGCATAGAAAGCCTCTTCAGCAAATGTGACCTAGAGAACATGTAAGAGATCAGTTCATCTTTTCGCTCAAATTGTTATGCTTACAGCATACTGTACTGATGGCAAAGCTGAATTTTCAGCAGCCATTTCTCCAGTATTCAGTGTTACATGATCCTTCAGAAATCATTCTAAAATACTGATTTGCTGCTCAAGAAACATTTCTTATTATGGTATTATTTCTGCTTTAGGTATCCATGAGGATGTATGTGTGTGTGTGGTTTACTGTCTCAGTGTCCTTGTTCTCTAGTGGATCTAGCTTGTTTGAGGGGGATCGATAGCTTGGCTAGATCGTACTGTTTTAGATGAAAGCAGTGATCGACTGAATTGCTCCTGCCAACTCACTCTCTCTCTCTTTCTCTCTCAGAGACACACACTATTGTATTTATTGACTCTTTCTCCCTCCATCTCTTTTTAATTGGTCTGACTTCATTCTTTCTTTGGATGCCCTGTTTCCTGTCAATATTTTTCCATACCAGGATTCCAAGTTAAAACGCACACAAAAATTGTTCCTCTCTCATAGCCGCAAAGGAGTGGTGCTTTTGACAATGTTGTTAGTTAATTCATCATGTGCTGTCAGTTTCAGTGTAGTCTTTGTGTGCCTGAAAGTGCTGCTGTGCTCTTCGGATCACTGATGCTCAGTCGTGATTTGTTCTGCTCCCGTGTGTGTGTGTGTGTGTGTGTGTGTGAAGGCCCTGTGTGCTGCTGTGGTTCACCCTGATGTCCTGCAGACCATGGCCCTTGTTTTCAGTGGGGCGGATGTGATGTGTGCGACGGGCGACCCTGAGTACTCCACTCCATATCTACTGGCTCAAAAAGCAAACCAGAGGCTGCAGATGGAGTTCCTCTACCACAACAAGCTCTCAGGTGCGTGCTTGTGTGTCTCTTCATCATGACATGTTCAGAGCACTGTCCTGTGAAAAATCCTGTAATCCTGTAATTTCCAGCAAAATCCTGTGAAATATGTGCATCCATATTTTAGTTTGGGGTCTGTGTCCTTGTTTGTTGCTTCAAATCAATGCATCCTTGCTGAATACAAGTATTAATTGTATTGAATTAAGATCTTACTGACCTGATACTTTTGAACGGTAGTGTAGATCATAAATAACAATGTACTTTAAAGCAACGTTTTATTGGATTCCTGCTTTGCATTTAAATACACACCGTCTCTACTGACTTGTTAATTCTAACCGGTACTCGCTGTCAAAATTTTCATCACAATTGGTATTTCATTCATGCGATTGGAGGACTTTAACACACACACCCACACACGCAAACTCACACACACACACCTCTACCACAAGAAGACATTGCCCCTGAACGTGTCTATAATTAGCTTGTGTGTGTGTGTGTCATTACATTGCTCATTTGGGGCTTTTACAGGAAGTGTGCCAACGATCCTAATTAAGCAATCCTCCAATCAGCACAGCCACAAATGTTTTACAGTGTTCTGCCAATGTTTTGTTAAGCTTACTAACATCGTAACAACAGCAGGACAACATTTGTGTAACCTCTAAATCTGTGCGGAGATGTGGCCTCATTAACTTAATGGCTTGTAAATGTGATTCTCAGTCGGATAATTCAAATGATCATCTTGAACACATGCACACACGTTCAACTTGCAACAAGTTATTTTGTTTCTCTCCGAGTATTACAGTCCAATAGAAAAATACACATTCACATACATTTGAATCATACACTTATGCAGGTTTTCATTTTGCATGGCTGAGGCATGTGCGCAGAGACTTTCCTCTATCTCATTACTTTTAATCCTCCTCGTTCGAACAGAGAAGTATCAGTAGCTGGAGGGAAGAGATGGGTGGATGGAAAGAGCCCTCAATTAAAAGGCTTTTCAATTAAAGTTATTTGAACTTTTTTCATGTTGGCGACTGGAAGTGCATGATTAAATTCTTGTCGGTACTGCCGGCCTTCCCGTAGAAAATTGAACCTGAGCATGGTGGCTAATTGAATCAGAATGTGATAAAGTAGTATACAGCAAAAGGAGTAAAAGGTGAAGGAGGTAAATGGGAAGAGCAGATGAAGAGTTAGAGTGGCAAAAGGGGAGCAGAGTCGAAACTTCTAACCTTGAGCTTCAATGTTTGGATGGAAGTTTTACAAGCCTTAAACAAATAACCTTGGAAAATGAGGAAGAGATATATTAAAATGGATGAAATTTAGCTGTTAAAAGCCATTTCACACCTTGCATGAAGACTGGCTGATTATGAAGATGCTTCTGACAGAAATAGTTTTGAAAAACTTTGAATTTCACTTGAAAGGAAGCAGGAATAGCGAGCTGAGTTTTGCATATAATGCGACTGATCTCCGTTTAAACAGCATTTCTCGTCCTCACCACATTATAGGATTATTCCTAATCATCTGTTATTCTTTTTTCTTTCTAATCTCTCTGTTTTTCCCCCTTCTTTCTCTCTCTGTATAGATTTTCCTAAGCTGGAAGCAGTACTTGACAGCGGTTTTACGGCTGATGTTCCTTCTTTTATGGATGGCTTTCTGTATTGCTCTATGAACGCCGGCAAGGGCACTCTGGATAGGAAAGGAAGACCCGGTGAGTCCGTCTGTCCTTGCTTTCATCCATCCATCCATCCATCCATCCATCCATCCAAATGCCCACCTCCTAATTTATTCATTCATCCAAATAATTAGATATGAATATTCATTCACAATTCCTGTTTATCCTCACCCATTGCTGGAAATGTTTGCACCGTATTTGTGCAATAGTATTATCGCCCCTACACTTGAGTACACCATCCTTATATTTCCTCATTAAACCCCCCCCAGAAATGTTGTTCTTTCAAGTATGTTTCCCCATCGTCGCTCCAACACCCATTGTGTCTCTTTGTGTGCCTCCAAACATCTGGAGAGGGCCGCTGGTGGTTTGACAGGAGTTCTCTCTAGGGACGGGGCCGGTAAAGGGCCCTACGTTAAGCTGGACTCTTGGTGGAGGAACACAAGCATCTGGAGCGCATGTTCCACTGTAGGAGCTTGTTTTTTCTCCCTCTACTTTCTTTTTCAGAGCGTCTCTATCTTGTATCCCGAGGGACATCTGTCTCAAGCTGTGTAGCACGCTTTGGTCCTCTGCCTGTTTTCCACGATACCACTGTGTGTGTGTGTTTATGAGCACTGGAAATAAGCAAGCTGTGTTTTAGAATTAGACTCTGATAGTTGAAAATGGTTTAATGCAGTTCTAAGTATCTTAAAAGTAAATGTGATGACTGTTTGAAAGTTTAAAGAACGTCTGTTATGATAAAAAAACAGATGCCTCATTACGCTTTGCACAAAAGAAACTTTAGCAAAGTGGATGGGAATCTGAAAACTTTTTCTGAAATGCCAGTAGTGCCGTGAAAAATCACACTTTTTTTTTTTGGGAGAAATCTATTGTTTAAACCACAGCTGCTTAAGATGTATAGATAATACATCCCCTTGTGAAAAAGATTATAAAATATTTTTAATTCAGTTTATTTTACCATCAATTATTGTCAGTAGTTTCAGCAGCAACCATACTTTTTACCATATTTAAAAGACAATGCAAGAAATTATGAAATTAAAGGAGAACTCCGGCGCAAAATGAACCTTTGGTCTAATAAAACATTGTCGACCATTTTCTGAATTTGTTTTCATGATAATCTAATGTAAAGAGTTTTATCTCTAAAAACTGCGAAAAACTTTAGCGTATGGGCTAGTATATGGGGGCATATAATAATAAGTAAAGAGAAATCGCTAGTTTATACCACTAACAAGGCTCAAAATGGCCCCACACTAACACAATTACATAATGAGGGTCCATGCATGCGAAACGAAGCATTGAGAACTTTGTAAGTGTACAGACCGTTTAATAAGAAGATATGGTAACACTTTATTTTTACGGTGTCCGTGATACAGAGTAATTACTTAATTAATTACTTAGTAGTAAACATTGTAATAACATGTAACAAAA
>JAOTRC010000034.1:21334364-21345471 GCA_027497675.1 Cyprinella lutrensis
TCACTATAATTATACTATGCTTTTGTGACAAATTTGCAACAATTCATTAAAATTTAATTCTTAAAAAAATTTAAGAATTAAATAGTATGTTAATTTGAAACAAAAATATAGGTAATGGTTGATTACTCACACACAATATTTGTTTATGTATATTTGACTACAATATCAACTTTATATCATTTTTTTTAATCACTTTTGAATGTGGTCAATTTATTCTGACAATATAAATTAATTTAAACTCAAATTTAATGTAATTTATTTGTTTGGTGTGTATCCATGTAATAAGCAGAATAGCGTACAGTCTGATGTATTTTATTTTGCAATAATGACTGGTATTACAGCTTACATTACATTCCTTTAAAGGATATACAATATTTAAAGACATTTAAAGGATTTAAGATGTCAGTTATAAACTTTTCTTTTAAAACATTACAAACTATGCAGTTATGATTAAGTCAGATGATATGCAGTAATACCTGAACTGTAAAAAAAAGCTAATGTTTTGCAGTATTTAGTAGTAATTTCAGTAGGTGGCAGCAGTGCACAAGTAAAGGGTCTGTCGTGCCCAGCAGTCACCTGAGACCAGAGGAATGTGCAGCCACATAGAGCAGCTCTCGGATGTTAAAACAAGCTCTTTGTGCTCATGACATGCAGCTCTCGAGGGACACTGAAAGATACACTCCCAGTGCACGGCAAACAAAAAGTTTTTTTCATGACTACTAACAATGAAATATCTTGCAACAGAAACATCTTTCTAAAAAACAGACAATCCATTCGAAAGGATTCATTTATGAAAAACAGAATGCAGAATTATCTCATGCTGTTTCCAAAAGCAGAACAATGCATACATGAGCATGCTTAATTTCCAGAGTGACTGAATGTGGCTTACTTTGTTAATACCAATAGTTAAGACGGGCTCCACACTGGCCTCCATGTCCTCTTTTTGATGATAACAGAAGAGATTTGTTCCTTTTAAAACACCATAGACATTTGTCCAGCCTTGTGGCTCACCACCAAGCTTAAAGAGAAAGGAAGGAGAACATTAGCCAAAGACAACTGTGAAGTGGGGAAAAGTCTGAGTGTGTGAGAGTGTGTGTTTCCTACACACCTTTACCCTTAGACAGCCACTCATCATCTGCTGTGTCATACAGTGAGGTTGAGCGGCCAGACGACAACACACACTTCCATACAGAGGCAGCCAGTACGAACACTCTTCTACACAGAGACAAAATCAGACAGTAATGACACTCCTACTGAGAGAATGATAAAAGAATGTGTGATCTTACAAAGTTAGAAACTGTATTTTAAAACCCAGTAAACAAGCCATTCAAATGACATGTTTTGCACTCTATAGTTTTAGTACATAGTTTACAGCAATCTAAACTATCATCCTTGAGAGCGAGCAGCCCACACTCAGCTGTAAGTCTGTCTGCAGTAACTCCTCAGACATAAAGACGGCTATAAGCGACTCTTATTGGCCCTTCACACACCACGACTGGCCATCTAGAGAAGTTTATGAGTGTGACCCTAACCCAATAAATCTGACAGACATTGACAATACACGCACATACAAATGTGCTTTGCAGGCCTGTCTGTAATTAATTACCTTCAATGTGAAGAAAATGATCGTGTTATAAACAAATGTGCTGTAAATAAAATCCCAGAAGCACTTGATGACCGAACTTAGACATTACAATCTCTTTTATCAGACAAAACATCTTATTTTGTCACTTCATTTCGGACATTGAATTACATATTCTAATATCTAAAGTAAAAAAGAAAGATAAAAGACTGTATTTTGGGCCTGATATATACAGAATTTTGATGCTCACCGTTTCCTGTGATGGTGAGGTCATGCGTGCGGAAGCTGTCCTGGACGTGAGAGAGATTGAGGGTTGTGTGAGCCAAAAGGTGATATTTGGGCCCCCTGTAAACACATAAAACAGGGAATATGCAAACATATTTTAACTAGGAATATCTAGTATAGTATAGTATAGTATATCTACTATAGGACTAAATACAAATTTAATTGAATTAATTTGATATGCTGATGAAGTAATCAAATTAATTGTGAATAAATAGCATGACTAAATTACATTTTAAAAGATATTAAAATAGCAATGTTATTTTTTTTTCTAATAATATTTCACAGTAGTACTATTTTTACTGTATTTTTGATAGGAAAAATGCAGCCTCGGAGAGCATAAGAAACAAAAATATTTAAAAAATCTACCCAACCCCCAAATATTGAACTGTATTGTCATATCATTAAGTCTATCACTGTACACTTACGGTACAGAGGGAACAGGCAGCAGGATTGTCGCTCCTCCTCCATTACTGGTGGGACTGCAGGCTCCAGGCTCCAAGCCTGCCTTCATTTTTTTTCCCGTTGACCTGCCTAGAGATGAGCTCAGCTTGCTGGCCAGCTTCCTCGGTGTGCTGCCTGCTGAGTAGTCGTCCTCTGAACAACAGCTATACATCTCCACACGCAGCTCGAACCCAGGCCCAGCCTCATTACTGCACAGGAAACAGCATGTACATCATATTATTACACTTATTTGATATAAGTGTAATAATAGGGTGCAAATTTACATTTACATATACAGTAGTATACATGACTGTTAAACATGTTTGGGTTCAGTAGGAGTTAAATATAATAATAATATTTTTATTTAGCAAGGGTGCATTAAATTGATCAAAAGTGACAGTAAAGCCATTTATGTTACAATACATTTCTATTAAATACTGTTCTTTTGAACCTTCTATTCATCAAAAAAGCCTGGAGGAATATTATATCCCCAAAAATCTTAAGCAGCACAACTGTTTTCAACATTGATAATAATAAGAAAAGTTTTTGATTTTTTTTTCCAACCAGCGTATTAGAATGATTTCTGAAGGACACTGAAGAGTGGAGTAATGATGCTGAAAAATCAGCTTTGCCATAAGAGCAATAAATGACATTTCAAAATAACAAAAAATACTAGTAATATTTTACAATTTTACAGTATTTTGGAACAAATAAATGCAGCCTTGGTGCGCAATGAGCATAACAGACTTCTTACTGACCCCAAACCTTTGAATAGTAGCATGTGCTTAACTTCTGAATAACATTATTTAGTAAAGTTTAACACATTCTGAGCAGTTTAAATATGTGCTTTTTACTAAAGAGGCCTTTACTGCATCTGAGCAAACATGAACGAATAACCTTTTTTCATGTAAAAAATGCTTGGTCTTTAATTACTACGTACTAACATTTGAATATAATTTTAAATTCATTTGAATCATTTGATAAAGTGCACTTATTGTGTTCATATATACATTGGACTTACTGTATATTTTAAAATAACTGCATGTAATTATAACTAAAATTAATTTCTGTAATTATATCTTTAATCACAATGGTTATGCCTTCCCTTTCACCTTAAAGTTTACCCAAAAATGAAGAAATTGTCATCAATTGCTAACTCTTATGTCATTCCAAACCCATAAGACTTTTTAATTTCTGAAAAACAAATTAAGATATTTTACAGTAAATGAAACCTGAGAGCTTAGAGGAGAGCCGGAGAATTTAACCTTTTATTCACACATAAATATTGATCAGAGAACATAAAAGGCCTGTGAAAACAAACCTCTTGCTGAAGCTAAAACATGCTGTGTAACATCAGAACGAACCTCACTGGTTCTTGTGGAAGCTCAAACGTGCTGTGTAACACTAGACTGAACCTCATTGGTTCTCGCACGTCAAGTGCGAACGAACATGCTTAAGCTTCCGCTTACTACAACTGATGTGTGAGTTGATGAATGTTAATGTGAATAAAAGCCTAAATTTAACCTGTTAATCATAAAGTGACCGTGTCTCCTCAGTAAATTTGAACTAAACTGCACATATCATATGGATTTGTTTTATGATCTCCTTATGAAACCATCAAAGTGATAATTGCATAGACTGCAAATGGAAGGAGAGAAAGCTCTCAGATTACAATAAGATAACTTAATTTGTGTTCCCGAAGATGAACAGAAGTCCTACGGATTTGGAACGATATAAGTGTGCGTAAATGATGACAGAATTTTTGGGTGAACTAACCCACATCTAAACCTACCCATACCAGTGAACCTGTCCATAACCTTACCCATATCCCACCTCAATAGTAGTAAATGTGTTTTGCAATACAACAAGAACACAATAAGTACTTTGTTTGTACGTTTTTATGTAAGTGCATAGTGCCTAACGACACCTAATATAAAGTGCAACCAAATGTTTTATTTATCCAAGTGTACAGTTTATAGTGACTATGATGATTAAACATCTTATGGGTTAAATAAATGACCAGTTAAACAGTTAAAGCAACAAAACATGCACACTCACAAGACTATTGTGTTGTCAAAGCAAATGTCTGTCAGCGTCCGGTCCACCATCACCATGTCTGTGTCAAAGATCTCACCACCCAACTGCAGCAGGCAGAACACAGCACACCGATGCAGCTCTGAAGAAAGAAACAAAGACATTTGCTGTACATGATTTCTACTTAGCACTCCAACCTGTTGTAATGAACATCCCCAAGTAGCTGCAGGTTTGGCCCAGTGCCTGTAAAATCTCCCAAAGCAACTCTGTTCATTCAGGAAACACTTATTCCTGCACCTGTGTGTATGCTCTCCTGCTTTTTCCTGCTTAGGGAAAAATTAGTATCTCTGTCATTTTTCCCCCCCCTGTACAAATTATAGAACTTAACTGTGGCACAACCAGTCCTAAACGTTCTTGCCTTAATCATTTTGATGGCTTTTAAAATATATGTTCCTATTAACAGGATAAAGCACATATAAAAGCTTTCCCAAGAGAGAACACCACATGCATGTGGGTTCCTGTGTCACATTTATCAACATAATGTCACCTCTGTCAGCTGCTCTAAGCACCTTAGGCAAAACTACATTAGTCACTGTTGTCTGGAAAATGTTTCCAATGCCAGTAATAATATTCTGTTTACCCAGAGGGCTTTGCTGGGCCTGAACGCTTCATAAATAAATGTGTTTTTCGTTATCGTGGTAACGCATATACTGAATGCACAATGCACCACAGCAGTATCCTCTATTGTGTGATATTCAATGGGTTATTAAACAACATGCAGTGTTATTTAACAAGCATATCAAAGAGAGAGGAAAAACAGATGTTACCTCCTTTATTCTTAAAATACTCTGTGTCTTTCCACATAAGAGGTATCCGGAGATCTGCAACACAGAGGAATCAGAGGTCAGAGAGAAACACACAAGGTTATAACACACACACACACACAGTGTCACTCACAGCTGCAAGCAACCATTGCTGACTGTCAACTCCATGTCAATCAACAGCAAAATACATTCGAAACACACATTTGGTATTTTATGCCATGCTGCCTTTATCATACTGGCCCACCCACCACATCAAGACCACATTCATCGCTCAAGCCCACCTAGATGTGACTCACTATCAAGATCTGTGTAATCAAGCTTGTTAATTACAGCAGAACTTCATTAAATTGATAGGAAGAGGCTGTTAGGGAACAATTAATAGGGTACTGACAGCAGATGATGGACAGCAGAAAACAAACGAGAGGCTGCATGTAGGAATATTACATTGTTTGTGCGTGGGATGAACTAAATAACAGTCTGGATGCATTCGTGTGATGGAATAATGGCACATGAACAGGAATCCCACACAGATTCTGCAGCTGCAGAAAGTGAACAGGAATGCTCCTCATTGACATAATTCTGCAAATGCTCCACCCTTGTTGAGTTTGTTTATTAAACATTTCATCTGATAATGCATTTAGCTACCAATAAAACCAGAATCCAGCAGTCACTGGATTCTGTCAGTGACTGTGAAAGCGGCTTACATTGGCGTGCATGTGACTGTGAAGTGAGGGTCCTCTATAACCCTCCACATAATGACGTAATAATTACAGCATTTACTGAGTATCACCCCTACAGGCCTCTCACTGTAGATCTCAAACACACATTGCCATGGGTGCAGTCAAGGAGTTTGAACTGGGAGTTTATAGCACTGGGTGTTTAGAGGGGGGTTGGTCCGTCTAAAAGAACCAGACAGTGAGGAGGGGAGGACGACTCGTAAAAGAAGACCCACAGCAGACTGAGACACAGGCGCTGATATATAAAACAGCAGGGGTGTGATTTAGTGCTCAGACACCCATATAAACAGACTGGTTTGCTTGATTTACACACAATACAAAAAAAATAGCGAATATTATAAATCTACCATTCAGTTTGGGGTTGGTAAGTATCATATGCTCACCAAAGGACTAAAAATACACTAAAACATTCATATTGTGAAATATTATTACAATTATTCCTGTGATGCAAAGCAAAATGTAAGCATCATTACTCCAGTCTTCAGTGAGTGAGTGAGTGAGTGAGTGAGTGAGTAAGTGAATGAATGAATGAATGAATGAATGAATGAATGAATGAATGAATGAATGAATGAATGAATGGAGGCATTTATAAAGCGCTTTACAATCATGTCAAGGGAATCTCTCCTCAACCACCAACAGTGTCACATGATCCTTCAGATATAATTTTAGTATGATGTCAAGAAACATTTATAATTATTAGCAATGTTAAAAAAAACAGTTGTGTGGAACCTGTGATTTTGGATATTTTTGTGGAAATTGTGACATTTGTTTTTCAGGATTCATTGATGAATAAAAAGAAAAAAAACATTTATTTGAAATACAAATCTGTGTATTTCAAGTGTACTTGCTGAATAAAATCTTATACTACCCCAAACTTTTAAATGGCAGTGTATATTTTTTTCATTGTGTGATTTAAAGGGATACTCCACCCAAAAATGAAAAGTCTGTCATCATTTACTCACCCTCAAGTTGTTGCAAACCTTTGTGAGTTTCTTTCTTCTGCTGAACACAAAGCAAGATATTTTGAAGAACGATTGGCACTTTGGCATCATTGATTTCTATAGTATTTTTTACATTTTTATATAGTATTTTTTTAGTATTTTTTTATTTATTTTTTTATTATTTTAGTATTTTAGAATTTATAATTTTTAGTATTTTTTATTTTTATTTTTTTATAGTATATATTTTTTTCTACTATGGAAGTCAATGGTGCCAAACAACTGTTTAGTTCCAATTGTTCTTCAAAATATCTTCCTTTGTGTTCAGCAGAAGAAAGAAATTCATACGGGTTTGCAACAGAAATGATGACAGAATTTTAATTTTTTGGGTGGAATATCCCTTTAAAACAGTCAAGGCTGCCTGAATCCTTATCTGGGAACATACCTGAAATGGCTACTTTGCCTTTACACGGGGATCGGTCATCCATTGGACCTGCATCAGAAGACCTGAACACAAACACTCAATAAGAAACAAACCACAATGTGTAACGTGCTTCAAAACAGGTATAATTAAAGCTGAAGTGTGTGTCACCAAATGAAGTTGTAAAAATACTGACCATTTCCTGAGTACTTCCCCTGTCTGCCATTGGTCAATTCATACTATTAAATGAGCCAATGTGTGGTGTCTTGTGGTTGATATGCTCAAATAAATAAAGCAATGTACTGACATCCATAGATAAGTTCAAGACAAGAGGCGTACTGGCCAGTGCAACAAGTTCTTTAACCTATAGACTATCTAATTACAGTTACATAACCTGGGATTCTGAAAAAAAAACTTTTTTTTGAAAACATTACACACTTCAGCTTTAAAACATTTTCTAAACATAACTTAATTTTTGTGTATGTGGTGTGTCTGGAGCCAACCATGTGACTAAAAAGACAACATTGTGAGTAATTGTCTTAAATTGACATTTAACACTTTGACACTAGCTTTACAGTGACGGTCCTGATAAAAAAAGGCTGAGATTGCCCCTGTAAAATGGTCAACACTCACCACATTAAACTCTTTCTGACCTCAACACAATCACAGTCATGTGCTTTGTGGTTGTCCGATCATTTCTACTTTGAGTCAATACATTCAGCTATTTTTAGTAAGAAAGCATATAAGCATGAGATTTGTTGAAGTACTTATGGTCAAAGTGTAGTTATCAGCTATGCATATTTTGATAAAACTTCATATTTACTGGTGCTGACAGTATAATTTAAAATGCTTAACCTAAAAAAACCCTGCCCTATTATCTGATTTACCTTTTATAAACCACCACAAAAAGCCAACCAAACATTGTACATCTAATTTAGTTTAACCAAACTTTATTAAAGGTCCACGATGTGATATTTTTTTGTTCAAAATTAAAAATTGCTTCAGCTACTATGCATGTGGAAGTGGCATAGTTAGTCACAACAATGAGCGATAAAGGTTGACATGGAACATGCTTAATC
This sequence comes from Cyprinella lutrensis, assembly GCA_027497675.1. Lineage (NCBI taxonomy): Eukaryota > Metazoa > Chordata > Actinopteri > Cypriniformes > Leuciscidae > Cyprinella > Cyprinella lutrensis. Next base: position 21,342,706 of record JAOTRC010000034.1, read on the forward strand.
TAAAACCTCCAGAGAAACACTGGGGCCTAAACCATGAAGCCGGTTTAGGTGGCTAGTATGTTTCAGTTTAGTTTTAGTCACCATGAAAGTGGTTTAGCTTTTAGCAGTGTTCATCGCCATAGTAACTTATACTCCATGGCGGTCCAGGGCAGGTTATGTTCCATGTAAGAGGTTGCAAACCTAACTTGGACCAATCAGCTGTGAGCAGAGTGACACATGTCTGACGCGGTAAAGTCACATAGCAAATTATTTTTAAAGACAAAATCTTCTGGCTTTTAGTAATTTATTTAGAATAATAAATTTGTATGATTAAGAAATTATGTACAGTATGTAATTATTATACCCTTAAACAATCTCACATGTACAATTTCAGTTCATTAATTATTATTATGCCGATTTTAAATGAATAAGTATATAAAGATAATATAAATACACTTTAGAATCAATAAATGAAGCTGTAAAATGACTACATGTGCGCTTAAAAGTTCATTTCTCTCTATACATTTATCAACTGTATAAACTAACTTCACAACTTTAAAAGCACATTCATCATAAGTGAGCGCTGACCTGCGTGCGATCCGCTGCATGACCTGCGCCTCCTTCATACGCTGCAGCTCTGACATGTAGGCCATGATGCGGGCGTTGCAGGTGAGGAGGCTCTTGGAGGCCTCCAGCGCTTGGTCCCTCTGAGAACATGCAGCCAGCAGCTTACACGCACCCTCACGCATACGGATCTCATAGTCAATCTTCTTCTGGATGTCACTGTCCTGGAAAAAAAACAGAGGCTCATGTCAGTTTACTGCTGCCTAGTTGTACAAATTACGATGTATAAAATGCTTCACCCAAATGGACGATAGCGGTTAATCTCATACAATAAACTGACATGTTGACCATACACACTATGAAAAGTGTCAAGCAATTTCATGATCTAACCATTAAAAATGACTTTCTTGACCAGGACAACACCCCTAAATGCATTGAAGCAACTCCCATGTGATTGGTTGATTAGATAATTGCATTAATGAGAAATTAAACAGGTGTTTTAATTCTCTATTTTTAAATCTCTGTTTTAAATGTTTTAAATCTCTATTTTAAGCTAAAATGTCGAAAGGCACAGCAGAGAGGATGTACTCCAGTCACATGACCTCTGTAATGGACTGTTCCAGCTCGCTGTGTGTGTCCATGCAGTGAAGTATGAAATTGAATATGGGGGGTTAACAAGCTGGAAGAGATGCTCTGGCCTCTTGACTTCAGTTTAGCCTCAAACAACCAGACACCAGGACACTGAATCATTTACACATGAACACAGAGAGGCAAACTGTCTGGATGTGGTGCCATATCTAGCACGTGATACTGAGCAGTGCATCTTTTGGGGATGATGTGAGTGAAATCGAGGCTGGATTATGCAGAGCAGGAATAAAAGAAAGAATAGGGATGAAGATGGAAAAAGGAGGTGCTTAGGGAGGAAAGGAGAAAGAAAGAGGAGATGGGTGTGACTGAGGATTTCAAGTAGGGGAATATAACCTACTGTCATTCAAATTAACTCTGCAATGGGATTTAGTATTAAATATATTGTGAAATGAATGAATGAGGCAGAGAAAGTGAGTAACTTTTACAAATCTTACCCTGAGTATGCAATTCTTTATGGCATCATATTGCCTTCATACTTTTCTCTCTTTACTTTTTTCTCAAGGGACATAATCCATACCTTCTTATGCTTTGCCCTTCTGCCTTACAGTGCGGCTTATGTTGCCATGGCAACAGGACCCTCATGTGCAGATTTCAGAAGGTCATTAACCATGAATCAATTAAGACAGCTCCTTCTTTTGGTTCCCCTTTCACGTCAAAACCGATCATACAGTAACAGCCAAAAGATGGCCTAGATGAGTGTCAAAAACAAGAGCTCCTGTTTGTACACATCAAAAAAGTTACATACTGTAGAACAGAGCTGACCACCAACAGCATTCAAAACACTGTGAGGTGAGAAAAGGCAGACCTGGAGAAAATAGAGAGATTATCTATTGATATGATGGATAAGTTTAAGAAAAAGAAATCCATCACAACTTTGCATGTGATATTGTGGCATCACACCAGTTTTGCTTTCACTCAGAAGCCTTTTGCTGGAAACTTGAAAAATCTTGACTGGTTAGGACAGTGTTTGAAAAAGACCCAATATTGACTTCTTATAGTTTAACAGTAGTAGTAACAAACATCAAAATGCGCTTAAAATGCGCATAAAAACGCATGCGCTCAATTGAGTCGGATAAACTTTTTTACCGGTAAGAAAACGTGCATAAACTACGATGGAAAAACATTTACCAAATCAATTCCTCGATGCGCACTTTGCGATGGAACGGAATTACTGGAGCAACCAGTGGACAGATCTTGTCTGAAATGCTGTTTTGATCAGCCTGATATGTCTGAGCAAAGTCTGTTGTAAAAGTGGTTCAGTGTAATTGCCTTCCAGAACTGAAATTATGAAATTAATTTCTATAGTGGCTTCTCCTACTGCAGCAAATTCCATTTTCTTAATGATATTTAGCATCAGTTTTTTGGGAAGTGATGACTTTGTTCTCTTCGGCTCACTGGATGGAAACGCTGCTTCATTCGAGTGTGTTTTATGCGACATTCCAATTTTTCGTGCAAGTTACTCCACTACTCCACTTTTTTTGGAAATAGGCTCATTTTGCCACTCCCCCAGAGTTAAACAGTTGGGTTTTACCATTTTCAAATCCATTCAGCCGATTTTCTGATATTTAGAAGAAT
>JAOTRC010000034.1:21368004-21378204 GCA_027497675.1 Cyprinella lutrensis
GGGCTAATTAACATTGAACAGGCTCATTATTTACATGAATGTCTTCATTGGACAGTGCATTAAAGTCACCATGAAATCAAAATGGACAATTTTGTGGAATACTGCATGTATTTAGCCTGACGCCATCATACTCATATCCTAGTCAGAATGTGAGTCTGTTACTGCTCCACTGGGGTGTGATTATGGGGCATTTCAACCGAACCAGGAAAGAAAATGCCTCTGCACTCAATTGGATCGACAAACGCCTTGATCGCGGTTCTCTGTTCCTCTTTTAAAATGAATGCTCTGTCTACATCTTCAAACAAACACAATGGCTGAATGATCTAAATTCTCCAGCGGCAGCCATTCTTAAACTAATTCTGCTCGCATCACACAGCCTGCCTGACAGACATTTCTGGCTGGATGAAGGACCACCACCTTCAACTCAACCTTGCGAAAATAGAGTTACTTGTGGTCTCGGCCAACCCAACACTACACCACAACTTCTCCATTCAGCTAGGTCAATTTTACTTTACAGACCACACTGCTAAAACTGCCTGGTCCTGCAAATATGTCTTTCCTATCAGAGCATGCTACACAACTTCTTGTCCTATCAGAGCATGCTACACAACTTCCAAGCACTTGCTCTATCCAGACTGGACTATTGTAATGCTCTCCTGGCAGGTCTTTCAGCTTGCACTATCAAACCTCTGCAACTTATGCAAAATTCTGCAGCTAGAGTGGTCTTTAACAAGCCGAAGAGAGCATACATCACTCCTATCCTCATAAAATTGCACTGGTTGTAAAAGTCACTGAGTAGGGAATTGTCTTCCAAAAATAAAGAACAATCACTGGCTCTGCTCCCATTTACCAAAACTCATTACTTCAGACTTAAGTGCCATCCAGAAACTTTTGCTCTGCAAGTGAACGCCGTCTTGTGGTGCCATCTCAAAGAGGCACTAAATTTCTTTCCCTGACATTTTCCTGATCTTTTCCATGCTGGTGGAATGACCTGCCCATAACTCAATCAGAGCTGCTGAGTCTGTGTCCATTTTCAAGAAAAGGCTTCTTTTTCAGCAACATCTGATCCATTAATACTATCAGGTACTGCGTTAGATTAAACAGGGAAAGGGTCATAGGCGCGTGCATATTGTTGTCCTATTAACTGCTTTATTGTATTCATTTGTAAGTTGCTTTGGATAAAAGCAATGAATAAAGTCAATCCTGTCAATAAGTCCTGTTTTGTTGCACACAGTCTGATTTAGTTGAACCACATGCAGTTCTACTGCCTGCTCGAATTAGACTGAAGCCAGGCCTATGACAGACAGGCTCTTAGATTCATTAAGCCACTTCAGATGGCAGTTCTAGGGGGCACAGCAGGTCGTATTCAACCAGGTGGAAAATAGGTGAGGAGTGAGCCAGCAAAATGAAGATGAATGCCAAGAGGCCATGAGTGCTGCTGGTGGGTCCCTTTGTAGGATACACTGTCTATGTATAATTGAATAACACATAATCAAAAGCACACAGTAAGAGTGGAATGATATTATATAACAAAATAGTAATACATTGTTATATAACAACTATTTTTTGGTTCACTTTGTGGTGATTTAAAACAAATATAACCAAGGCAAAAAGAGGGTAAAAAATGCCATTCTGAATAAACGTAAAAGATAGGCTGAATGGATTGAGGTAGCGGAAGAGCAAGTAAGTGAGAGAGGAAAACAGAGAAAGCAAAGGAAGTGAGGGACAGTAGGGAATTGTCTTCCAAAAATCGATGAACATGGTGAGAAACATGCAGAGATGAAAGAAAGCTTTATAGGATTTTTGACCTGACAGCATTTCACACACATCCTCAGGATGTTCTGAACTGTATGTGCCCACAGGCTGTTACATATACATCAACACCCATGTGGAAACACAAATCCAGCAGTTGAAGAATGGTTTCATAAGAATCATCGGGGCAGAAATAAGATCCGTTCAACAACAGCTGCACTAACTGCGACGGACAGTATTATTGGTCACAAGGAGCAAGAGAATGTGTCAGGGCATCATGGAGTAAAATTAGCCCTGTGCTAACACAAGAAAGACAAAAAGAGAAGGAGAGGGGGTGGGAAAGAGCCAAACAAGCTAAGACAGGAAGCCAAGTGTTGTGAGAGGAATGTGAGTGCATTATGTATTTGTGAGCATAAAGTAAACATCCAGACGTCACTGCAAAAGGGCAGAGGGTCAGGTCAGTGAGTGGCCTGCTGGAATATAGAAACCAACAATAGATCTTAAAGGCGACAATGATGAGATTTAGTGCAACACATTTAAAATCTGATTAAAGCCTTCAATCTGATGGTTCAAGTCCATTAAAGCTGTACACAATAAACAGATTTGAAATGATCTCACTTGCCTTTCAATTAAGTGCATTAAGTTGGGTGTTTAGCCTTTATAACCTTCACAAACTCTCCCTTTGGCTTGTGATTTTCGACTTCTATCGTATTTACTTTTTCATCGGAAGGAATGGATTTTTTTTCCCAAGCAAACAAAATCTTGTTTCCTATCTGAGGCGTGTTGACCTTCTCTCTAAAGTTTGTTTCCTTCCTCACCATCTACAGCATCTAAAACAGTGTCTCTTCTTCCATCTTGTTAAGTTTTTACAGGTCCTGATGTCACGGATGCATTGTAATGTCACATTGTATTGTATTGTTGTAATACCAATACATTCTCAGAGAAATGCATAGCTAGCTTTTTAGCCCTCAGGAGGGGCTGTGCATTGAGGCAGGAAATGAGCAATGTGCTTTGGAAGTTGACCACATACATACCACAACAAGAGCAGCACAACATGAGATATTATCCCATGAATTTCATAACAGAATGAAAGGAAACACACCCCCTATGGCAATATATTATCATAAACAGTGGCATATCCAAGTATACAAATCCCTATTTTATGTATAAATATACAACCCATTGTGTTTGATGTACATGTATGTTGGTTCAGTTAGTGTCCCTATACTGACATTTTTATATTTGACCCTTACAAATTTCCCATTTACAACAGTAAACACTTTACATAAGTAGATATGAATCACTGGGATCTCTGAAAATACACATTTGAGCAGCAGATAATATACTGCTGCTTAAATGTCTATCAGTGGATTTACTAAAAGGCTTTTGGAAGTATTGATTTTGCAACAAGCAATTGTAACAAGCCAAGCACTGTACTATAGATGATTTAAAGCCTAATATTGATTACAATCATAAAGTCTACTGGCAGCATCCTGAAAAAGCAGCAACAAAAATGGAATTTCGAAGCAAAAAAAAAATGCCAAGCGAGAACTTTCACTGCGTCCTGCAGTGTTGAGCTCAATTCAGAACTAAATTAAGAAGGGCTTTTTATTCAAGGATGCAAACAGGATGCAGGAATAAAACTCAAAATTCAATGTAAAGAATTAAGAATTTTTTTTAAAAAAAATGTAGCTAGATGGATGGATGGATGGATGGATGGATGGATGGATGGATGGATGGATGGATGGATGGATGGATCTTAAAGGGATAGTCCAACCAAAACATAAGAAATCTCTCATCATTTACTAACACTAATATCTTTAACCCATCTGTGAAACTTTTCTTTCTTCCGTGAAACGTCAAAGGACACATGGACAAAAATTACGATGAAAGTAAATGGGTAACAAAATTATTTGGTTTACAGCATTCTTCAAAATATATTTTGTGTTTCGCAGAACAACAAGAAAAAAACATACAGGTTTGAAACAAAATGAGTGTAAATGATGGCAGATTTTTAATATTTGGGTGAACTATCCCTTTAAACGAGCTGTACTCGGCTCATTTAAAGCAGATTTAATATGAAAGGGATTTAACAACTAGCAGATCTACTGGTATTTATAGTAGCTGATAATACTGTAATCTTTCAGAGCTGACTGGTGGTGAACCAAGACCCATAACTGGACTCAAGTATATAGAAAGGATCCTACATTAAATGCAAATGGATATAATGGTTATTTTAGTTCATTAAATTATTTTATTATTCCATAGTGCACGCCAAACTACTGTACGTCACCCTCATCAACAAGGCTTAACAAAAGGATCAAAACAAGTCATTTACAAAAGGAGCACTCTTGCCGGACCTCCAGTTTAACTATGAACTACAAAGTTGGATGACATCAGCGGTTTGTACCAATGACATCAACAGACACAAACAGACAGTCTGTTCTCCTAAACACTTTCGTCGGCCCAAGTGGACGTCAGCAACTGCTGCTACACGGACAGCAGGAGTTGGATCGATGGAGCTGGGGGCTGACACTGCTTAACTGTTCGCACAAAGAAAATCTATTTCCACCGGTTGAGCCATAAATCTGAAGGAGAGGTTTGGTGGAGATGTAAGAAAAGAATTGTAGCTCATCTATTTCATAGGTACTGACAGATGCCTGAGCACTAGATCATGAAGAGGTGCCACTTCACTGCAGGGAGGTTAAAGGAGGAGAGATCTCAATGGCTTGCGAAATTGGAGAACAGGTCAAAGTTTTGCAATACTGACATAAATCATGATGTTTTAATAAAAATAAATGAGTAATATAAATGTCAGCACAAACCTGGGCAACCGTACCATATAATGCAATTCTGTATTACTCTGAGGGAACATAATGACCTGCTGTGAAAGGTCAAGCACATTTTTGTGTGCTTTTTTTGGTTAAGTTTATGAATGTGACAGTTCAATTTACAGTTTTAAAGTCTAGAATTTTAGAACTTAATTAGTAAATATCTCGCCTAATGTACTGCTGTTTAAAGTACAGAATCAAAAATTTCACAGAAGGTCATATACTGTAAGAGGTGTCGGGACACAAGGACTAGACACAAGGACACATACGCAGGAGCAACCAAATATGCAGCCAGTTTATTGCAGTGTCATAACAAACTATGGATATACAAAGACTCGTATTACTATGAATGGGTGAAACTTCTGAATAAAAGAGCCAACTGCGTCACTGTAGTTACTGTTAGAAGCGCCAAGTTTCCATACCTTAGGACTGCAAATGCGCATTAGCTGGTCTAGCCTGAAAAATATGAGTATGAATATGAGTATAAGAAGCAACATTTATGGGACAGTTCATGTCAGATTTTGTGGCGGATTTTAAAAATGATATTTAATTATGAGTTTGGCAAACAGTTTTCAAGATTTTAGGATTTTCTCAGTCAAACAGATAGGACTTAACCCGAAATAGCTGCCCGGAAATGTTGCAAATATGGCGTTGAGTGAAGAGACTTTCCTTGAAAGAGACTTTGTAATAATTAAATCTCTGTGTACTGTATGTAAAACTAGCTTTTTTTCACATCGATTAATTCATTATTTCAAATTATTTAAATTAATTTTATGCAAAAAATAAATATACATTTACTTGCAGAAATTATTATGATAGTGTTTTTTTATTATTTTAAATTAAATTGTGTGATATCCTATTTATCGACTTCATAACGACCATCCAGCTCTCTAAGTTATCGGCATTACCCATCAAAAAGTCGGTTGATCACTAGTCCCAATCCCATTCCTCCTCACTCTGTCTCGAATGGCTAAAAATAATGGAAAATTGCCACTAAGCTGAAAATGAGCAATAAATTGAACATCCAGACAGGCCACACATCATCTTCAGACCCCCAGAGCAAAGAGTACCAGGAGGACAAGGGTTCCTTTTCAGTTGTATCTGATAAGCTCCTCACACTTTAGCAGCTCAATCCCTGGAGCCTGGCCAGATGGTTCCCATCAAACTGTGCTAAGGATGAACAAACAGCGTAAAGTACATTATCTCATCCATGTTGATTGAAGCTTTTGTTAAGCAACAGCCGTAAATTGCGAGCTATTCTCTAGAGGGTGGAGGTGTGCCAGTTTGTTATATGATGTTAAAATGACCCCCCTGTTACATTCACTCCTCTGCCAGAAACTACCAATGTGAGGCTTGATTCAATAACATGGCCAAGCAAACTCATAGGCTTTATCTGCAGGTGGTGAGAGGGATATAAGTCACAGAATAAACACCTACATTATAAAACAAGCAAGAACAAATCCAGCTGAAAGGTCTTTTCATTCTATCAAAACTGTTACAACGAGTAGTTTGTCCCAAGGCTCCGAACCAGTTCAAATCAATTCAATCAAACACTTTTTAAATGACTATTTTTAACTGGTTGCTAACATTATTTTATAATTCTGTTTAATATTTTAATTTGCCTGTCAGCCAATCATGAATTCAAATAGTACGGCCTATGTTAATGTCATGTTAAGTTGTTGGCACTCAGTTTTTCCGAGGATGTATCACCAACCATTAAAAGTATTATGAAAATGAATGGCAGGTAATATGCAGCTTGGTGAATGTTTTGAATCTAGCAAAAATTGCAGGTTAGTGTAGAAACGCTATTTAGGACAACCATACTGTCAAAGTATTGGACCACTTGCGTCTGTGTTAACATTTCCCCCAAATCAAGCTCAAATGGAGTTACAAGATTTTTTCAAAAGATAGTGTCTGAGATTTGTTTTGTCAGCCATTAATGGTCGAATTTGTGGCAGTTCAGCATAACTTACAGGTAACAAAGTTTATTGTAGCTAGTGTATGTGGGCACTCAGTTTTCCTGTCGTTTAATACTCTTGGCCAAAGTCTTGTGTATAAAAGATGAAGGCTATGCACAGGCTGTATTTGGCTATGATTAGAGGGCAAATACCAGACTGACACTCTTCTCGGCACCTCAAATACATTTTCTAATCAAATAGTTTTTGGAACTGTAATGTACCAGGAACGCATGGAGCGCATAATAGAAACCTTAAAATACTGATTCTACTTGAGTGGAGTGCCTCATCCATTCATTCATTCATTCATTCATTCATTCATTCATTCATTCATTCATTCATTCATTCATTCATTCAAAATAGTCTGTCTGTGAGCGTCACCAAGTTGTAGTTTTATGTAACAGCAGCATCTCTTTGGCTGGTCATGTGACCAAAAGCACAAATGTTATTGGTTGACTAGTTTTTTTCATAGTGCCAAGGAAGAGATTCAAATACCGCTCTGTTAAAAAAAAAAAAAAAAAAACTGTCGCATTTACAACAAGCAAATGTTCATGTTGGTCTAGAAATTAAAATGTTTATCACACTAAATTTATTTACTGAATATTGGTCATTGTGTGAATACCGTAGACCTTTTTCCACAGCCCTCTGTGTAAGAGGCAACACGTACTGTATAACGCGACCTATGATGTACTGATACGGAAAGGCTTGTCAGGTAGATAGACAGAAAATCTTTCATTCTGTAGGAAACATATATGCCCATTAACTTAACTCCATGGTGGAGATTCGACAGATTCAACAGCAGATCTTCTCTTAGAAAAAAATATGCTAATTTTATAAAAGCATAACATTTAGAAAGCCCGAGCAGGGAAGGAAAGACGAGATAGGTAATAAAGTAAGCCGACAGGGTGAGAGATGGAAGTCTCCTCTAATACACTGAATGCTACGAGGTGTTTTCCAAAGGAAGCTGGCTTGAGTTGAGGCATTTGGCTGGTTCCTGCACACAGAGTGTCCATTCAGCCCTGTTCCTGCAACACCAAGGCCCGGGCCAGGAACGATAGAGGCTGTGCTGAGGCGTGGGTGACCAACTACAATAACCTCTTTCACTACCAGCCGATGCCCTCCTCCCAATACCCCACCCTGCCTGGAGGGCATGAGGAGTGCCAGAGTCTTGTAGAGCCTAGTCAATAAAAAAAGACTCCTTGAAACCGAGTTTGCATGTTGAGAACTGGGTTATTTGAAAAGAAGCAAAGCTGTAATGGTCATGAACTCTTCAATTCTTGACATAAATCAATAAAGACATCTGTTGATGAATAACACTGAATTGTATGTAATTGTAATTGTAGTTGTACGAACTGGTGTGACGTCGGCTTATGCAAATCGCTATGATTAGATGCTTTCGTAATTGCTGTTTTCTCACCGCTGAAAATTTTGTTGTGTGTAAATGTTCTTATTGAGAAGAAAGCGGACAGTCATATTCACCTAAACTCTGCTCCCAGCAGTGTGGATGGTGTCACAATGTTTGCTATAACAGTAAACCAGTATCCTCAGCTATTTCGAACATCTACCCCTAAGCAAAGAACTTTGTTTCTTTTGTCAAAAAAGAACTCAGGGCCTTTAAACCTCACAATACATAACAAAGCAAGTTAAACACCTTTCCAGCTGAACCAATAGACTGAAAAGAAGACCTTATTTTAAAATGGATGAATGAGCAAACAACACAGTAAATGGCTCTGGCATGCGCACAATGATGACCTCTAACCTTATGAACCCTGAAGAGAGTCACGTTTGGCTCGGGCTCACCGCTGGAGTTCATTCATTTCAACTAAATGCTAAACTAAGCATTCCGGAGTTTTATGTGACAATTCTCATGGATGTTCAAACAAAGAAACGGGTGGTGTGATGATGCTTCATATCCCACATTATACAGTTAAGAACTTGTTGGGAGTTAAAAACAAATGTCAAGAGTCGTCTACTATTGGGCCAAATGTGACACCTGTACCTGCTGACGTGAGGTGATTATCTGAGCTGGATTCAAGTCACACTGGGGTTTTAGGTGAGGTGAGAGGTCTGTCCTTTCCCAAGCATTTCATCATGCTCTGGCTGGAGTTCAAAGACCAACAGGACATCATGGGTGGAGGCCAGAGTTATGAGGTCCTTTTTTCTTGTGCTAACACAATAACATTCTTCTAGGGTCATTTTAGTTGAACAACATACCATAAGAAATTAACGTGAGCAGCAGGCATTATTCCTGCTGAGATGGACACACAAAGAACACACTGATCCACCTGAGAGGGGGAACCCTGGTAAACACACTGCTGAGAGAGTATAGAGAGAGCTCTGTCTGCTACAGATCCAAGTAAACAAGCTGTGCGAATGGAAAGTGTTATTGATTCATTCCACAGAAAAGGTGACAAGGAACTGAAGAGATATAAAGATCACTTTGTTACTTGATTATCATAATGTCCTTGAGCACATTCGAGAGATTGTCACATGGAAATAAAGCACTGTGAAATGCTTTGCTAGACTGCAAAAAAGGATGAAGCATGAATTCATGCTTACTCATATAATCAACTTACATTATCATATAATTATACACTACTGTAAAGGTTTGGGGTCGATAATATTTGGGGTCGAAAAGTAACAATAAGAAACTGTTTGAGGTAACAGTTATGTGAAATATAATTACAATTAAAATATTATGGCAAAGCTGAAATTTTAGTAGTCATTACTTGTCTTCAGTGTCACATGATCATTCAGAAATCCTTCAAATATGTTGATTTGCTGCTCAAGAAACATTTATTATTATCAATGTTAAAGCTGAGCTGCTTAATAGTTTTGAAACTGTGATACATTTTTTCCTAAGATTTTTTTAATGAATATAAGTTAGCCACGTTATTTTAAACCAAAATTATTTTAAACTCTTTTATAAATATTACTGTCAAGTTTGTTCAATTTAAAAAAAAAAAAAAACGTATTTGCCTCCTGAACACACAATTTTTTTTTTTATTTTTTTTTGACTCAATTCTACAATGTTAAGTGTGTATGGAAAAAAACTACTTAATCTTGTATTTGGGTCATAAATGGGCACCCATAGAAATGAATGAGAAAATTGTAATTTAGAGCGTTCTAAAATGAGCTAAAATAAGACACCAGGAGGTGACAGCAAAGTCACTTCATCTTTAGGTTTTGGCTCTAAGAACTTATTGGAATGATATTTTAATGTAATTAAAAAATTAAAAACTAAAACTACATAGTAATTAATTTACAATAATTTACATAGAAAATATGGTACTTTTTGAAGTAAATAAATTCAAAAATACCCCAAAAATAATAATAAAAAAAACACCATAAATGGAAAGACAAAACTTTATCAAAGACAGTTATATAACAATTATTATAAATAAAAATTAGGATCACACCCGAGTCCTCTGTGCCCACATTTGTCCACAATTACAGGATTAAGGGCTAAAATATTGTTGTTATTGTTTTTGTTATTGTTGTTATTGTTAATTTAAAAACAAGTAACCTGGTTGCCTTAAAATTTTAAGTTGATTGAACTGGAAAAAGTGAGTTAATAAAATTAACGAGATTGCTTTAATCATCAGAAACTCAAAATAATAAGTTATCTGAACTAAATAAATTATTTAAGTTGATTTGACAAA